>ADNK01003215.1:32500-44760 GCA_000320545.1 Bigelowiella natans CCMP2755 | reverse complement strand
TGTATTCTGGTTTCACCCTATAAGCAATGTGTGGTCCCCGCCGCTACGCGGAAAGACTCCTCTGTCTCAGCGAGGACATCTTCCTCTCCTCTCACATCGAATTATTGTGTACATATATATATATATATATATATATATATATATATATATATATATATAATATTTATATGCATATGTCACGTATGTGCCCCCCCCTTCCACTGTGTTTGCGTCGCAATGCGTTTGTATGTTGTAGGAGCCATACAAAAGCAAGGAATTGACCAGGATACCCGCCTTGATGGACCTAAAGCGATGGTGATGATGATGATGATGATGATGATGATGATGCTATGATGATGGTAATATAATGGTGATGATGATGATGATGATGATGATGATGGTGGTGATGATAATACCCAATACGCCATCAGGAGAAAGATGCAATGTAAAGGAGGGAAGAGAGAGGAGGAGTGATAAAGAGAGAACACGACGAGCTACTCGAAACCCTTCATCCACCGCCGCACCCCTTTCAACTATCAACCCCGTCACGCTAATATAGTCAAGAATTACCAGTAATAAGCCTGTGTCTTGACCACATATAGTATAATCGTCGTGATGACCACCAAATGCAGCATAAGTTCCAGCTGTGCGCTCAGTGGAAGTGATGGTCTAGCCGACGGCGATGATGATGACGCTTTGTTGTCAGTCGAGGAGGAAGATCCATTAGCTGATGACGACGACGACCCCCCCCCATCTTTTTCTACTATGCATGCACTCTTCTTTGCTTCAATATCGGCTTTCTGGGAAACAAGTTGCGGGGGGCCAGGGGGGGGGGGGCAGAGGGCAAAAGGCTTAGATTTAAGCGTATCATATGTTCTAGGAGATGAGGCTCCAGTAAGGTACATTATATACCCGCGTACAAAATAGATACACACGCACACACACACACACACACACACACACATCCACACACAATGAATAGACATATCCGTTGTCTAGTACCTTTTGCACCGTATCGCACGCCAGGGCTGCATCGTAGGCTTTGATAGCTTCTGGAAATCGTTTTAACGCCCTTTCAAGTTCGGCCAAAAAAGAACAGTGCGACTTAGAAAGCCTCAAACAAAATTTTAGCACCATGATGACATCTGATAAGCTGCAAAGAGAGTATTGCCCTATTATTCTGCATGGTGCTCTCCCAGTCTAAAAAATCAGTTTGGAATACTCGATGGATTAGAATACCCACACAATGATCCTTAACCCTCCCACCCTACCCCCCTCTTTGCTTATGTACCCCGAATACGATCGTTTGGGTGTACTATTTTAACACGACAGCAGCGCACCTTAACGCATCAGCTTTCCTCACATGTGCAGTGTAAAAGCTGCTATCAATATCGACTGCACTCTCAGCGTCCTTTAGAGCCAATCTGAAGCAGAAAATGCGACAAGGAAAAAGGAGAGGTGGGGCGGAGTGTGAGTAAAGTACATTATGGTAAGGGCTGGAATTTATTCCTTTGTCAGTAATCTTACACGTGAAAGGAGCAAGAGGAAAGAGGCGAGTATCATTTGCATTAGACGCAGAGGTGTACCACCTATACTGCCCATCCCGGAAGTATGCATTGGAACGATTTGATAAGATTTTGTGGTAGTATTTTCCATCATTCCCCTCCTAACGATATCGTATTTGTATGTTGATTTGGAGAGAGAGAGAGAGAGAGAGAGAGAGAGAGAGAGAGAGAGAGAGAGAGAAAGAGGGAGGGAGAAAGAAAGAAACTCTCAACCATTTGTATCGTTATATCCACTCACCAATCGAAGAGCATCCGTATATGCATCAATAGCTTTGCTGTAATCCTAGCGGAAAGGGCAAGCAATGAATGTGAGGCCTGATACGTAACTCACACCCCACGTACCCAAACTTGCTCAAGGGGGAAAAACTAGCAAGCTAACAATACCTTGGAGCGCATCGCCGCAATCGCTCTTGTATTCTTCGCTTTCACTTCTGGGGAGCTCATTGTTACGATTTTTTCCAGAGACGGCAGGAGGGGGGCGGTGCGGTGTTTCGGGAGCCAGTTCGCGAAATTCGAAATGTGAGTGAACGACATCCAGGGGCCCCAAATCAAGTAAAAAATGCAGGCGATTTTTGACAAGATCATCAAGTCTCACATTTTGTTGGAAGCGACAACTAACTTCAGACAATCCTTCGTCAGTCATGCATTACCAGGATTTTTCCCAGAGAATTTCGATGTTCAATTTCCTACTTCTATCTTTCTTTCTTATGTTCTTTCTTCTCTCATCATTGTGCGAGAAACTTCCCAGACCATTCCTACTGGCCCAAAAAAAAATAATACGATGCAAATGAGTGAAATTTTATGGTTTTTTAACATGACGACAATGATCGAATGAAGTCTTAAATGAGAAACGAAAACTTTGTGCTCGGCTCCCAGAAGAGAGAGAAAGAGAGTTGTTCGATGTTCGGCTCTAGATCTAGGGAAGGAAAGGTCGTGTGACGTTCGTCATCGACCTGGAAGAACAAGGTGCCACAAATGACAGGATGATAGATCCATGATGTTCCTAGGATGAGTAAGAACTCGCACAGCAATACAAATACACGAAAAGAACCTGGCTGTGCAAGGCCAGTCTTGTGCGCACACGTCCAGACGTCCACGCGGCGTGCTAGCGTGTGGGTGACGGATGACTTTCACAACTTCGTATCGGCAATGACGACTCTTGCCTTGGTCAACTAAGATGGTGAGGGCACAGCTTGGATTAGAAGAGCCTAGATTGGGAGCCTAGCTGCCTCGTCCTTGCGGGCCCACACCACCATTCGCGCTCAAACAAATGCGAGTCGCAACGAGTTCTGTTTTTGGTTCCTAGTGCTAGAGTGGTCTGTCATGACATGGAATGAGAAAGGAGTTTCATGCATGGTTCATGCCAAATGATGCATGCAGAGTTTCTTGTTCAAAGCTAGAAAGTGGGTGCACGTGGATTGATGGGGGGGAAAAAAGGCAAATCAAAATGCGCTTTTTCGAACACATTGAAGTTCAATGTTGCAAAGCTAGTAATAGACACAGTAATATCATATGTAGTACATATGTGGTATAATAGACACAGTAATATCATATATAGTATATACATGGTATTACATGTCTACAATGCTAGAACGTGCTAGCGTGCTGGTGCGCTTGGTCCCAATCACATCCGAGCGAGTGTCCTGCTTAAAGATCTGAGTTCTGCTTCTGGTGTGCACGGATGCACTTGTTGGAGGGGCGCGTGTGACCGTCGCACGTTCACTCGTTCACTCGATCAGGCGTGCACGTGAACGACTGCATCGTGGATGCAGCAATGTCGTTTCGTGTGCGTGCATGCATGCACATTGCTAGATTGTGGACGCAGTGATGTCACTGGACCAACCACATTCCCATGCAAACAGCTGCATTGGGATGCCCATTGAAAACATTTGATCACTTCGTTGCACCCGTCTCACGTGCATTGCACATCAGACGAATCTGATGCATCGCATGATGAACAAATCAAAAGCTTTCCATCACTGTCACAACTGTCATTGTTGCTCTCATGTGATCATCCCCGTCATCATTGTGAATCGCATTAGCAGCAGTGGAAAGCAGCTCACACGAGAAGACAAAGGAGGTGGTGCTACTTGCTTGCTACCTTCTGAGCCTTGGAGACACGGAGAAATGATTGTGCCAGTTGATGATGGAAAACAATCATGTGGGTCACGTTGCGTTGTCCTTGGTCCATCACTGTGTGTTGCTGGCGAGCGGCGGCACGTGGTCACTTCCGTGGTCGTGTTTCGAAACGATCGAATGAAATGCACACATTGATGATGAACGTGTGCACAATATGCATGCTGGCATGCTCTTGCAAGAATGGGTCCACAATGGATGCAACTGGCTCACTGATGCTACGCTACGCAAATGATGATACGAGCGAACTAGATGATGCAATGGACACAGATGGAATGTCAAGTACATGCAAAGTGCATCATTTGCAATGAGTGTACGTGCGTGCACTGTGGCACTCAGCGCAAAAACAACTTGACCCACGACCCATAGCCGTAAGAACACACAGTAGTGATGCTGAGATGCATTGTGTTGGTGTGGTGTAGACAGGATATTTGTTTGCGCTGTGACGGGCTACAACGTGGACATCATTGATCCTGGATGCACATTCAATTGGAACATGACATTCACTAGGATAACGCAACTTGCTTTCTATCGTCGGCCACCTAATTTGCTGTTGATCCCATGCTGAATCTGTGCTGCTGCTAACGCACGCTGCTGTTTTGCTACTGCGTATTCGCGGCGCTCCTTCTCCTTTATACGCTTCATCTTCCTTATTCTCTCTATCAGCTTTGCCCGTTCCACAGGGTCGGATCGCAATGCATTAAGCTCCATTTTCACCCTTTTTCGTGGGTCTGCACTAAATTTAGATGGAGGGCTGGCTTTAATGGTCGCTTTACGGGGGGGTGTGACGTTTGGGAGAGGATCTCTTCGCACTGGGGCAGGTACCTACATTAATTCATGGATATTGGCGAGCTAAATTACGCATAGTTCCATTGATGACACACTTCTGTGTTTTAAGGTCTACTACCACCTGATTAAGATTGAGCCTTTTCACCAGCATACTAGAAGCTACCCCTGTTCCAAAGGTATGGTGGGATGGTGGTTGGTGGATCAGTTTCCCAAGCTCTTTGGTCTCCGTTACTTTATTCTTCGAGGGCGCTATTATCGAAGGACTTCCTGCCGTTCTTGTCGCCGCCGTCGTTGCTATGGCTGCTGTCGTAATTGTAGGCGACGTGGCAGCGGACGGATTGGTCCCAACCACTTGTAAAGTTGGTGTAGCAGCAATCTTACCGATGGCAGAGGAGGAGGAGGAGGTGGAGGAGGAGGGGATGAGAATGGGAGTACTTGCAGCCGTTGTAGCAGTAGATTCTAATACTTGGTGTTGGCGATGGTGCTGCTGTTTCGTTGCTGCACAGGGTGGCGACCCTGCAAAGGAGGTAACCATGCCACTATTAGATCTCGGCACACGCGGAGTCGCATCAGGGTCTTCTACGAAGTGCGATGAAGCTCTTCCTTGGTTCCTGTCCTTCGGCATGCCGTCGTCGTTGATGGATCGGGAACGTGATTTTGCGTTTACAGTGGAGAGATGTCCACTCACCTGGTGGCCAATAGGCAGAAAATAGAAGATGGGTTGTATACTCCTTTGACGATTGCGAGTGTGGATTAAGTTTTAGGCTTTTTGGGGACGACAATATTCGAGTTGTTGTACCTTCACAACGAGCTTCATAAGGAATAAGATAGCTGTGTATTCATAATGCATACAAACACACACACACACACACACACACACATATAGAAAGAGAGAGAGAGAGAGAGAGAGAGAGAGAGAGAGAGAGAGATGTACAATCTAATTAGTAAAACATGGAATTTCTCTTTCTTCAATTAATTCTCACCTTGGTGGACTTGCTGGTTGCTAAGGCGAGAGGAAGAAAGAGTCGGTATTCGTTGGAAGAGGGAGGCATCCAAGCAACCTAATAACACAACCCATCACGCACACACGCACACACACACACACACACACACACACACACACAAACACGCACACAAATCATCACTCAGTCATAAATATTACGGGGTTTTTTGTTTCTCTGCTTTACCCTTGGTGTTGCTGTGCGAGGAGCTTAAGATCTTACGCTGAAGCTCAATGACAAGGCGCGTACAATAGTCCTTCCTTTCTTTCAAAGAATCGAGACGTTCCTTTGATGGGCGAGAAGGAGAGGAGGAGAGAGGTACCGCAGTCATATAATAGAAGTAAAAAGACACTTTATCGCCTATCGTTACCTTTTCCTCGTCATCATTTTTGTCTTCCCCCACCACCGACTAAGGTAAAAAATGTTCCCATTTAAGAGAATCAAACGGGATGTATATATATGTGTGTGCATATATATATATATATATATATATATATATATATATATATATATATATCAGAGATAATTGCGTTCGGTCGCAAGGAAGAGGAAATTACCGTTGCTTTATTTTGGAGTTTCAACTTCAAAAGACCCATCTGATGGATGGTATGATCTCGCCGCTGGATCGTTTGCGCGAGTCGTTTCCGCAGTCTCTGGAACCCACAAGCAGCCTTTATCTCCTCTTCAAGCCTTTCCCGATTTCGCACCGAGAGCCTTCCTGGAGGTTGTTAATTCACCAACAAGCGACACGAGAGCACAACTGTCACCATGCGTGCAGTCGAACCGGATATAGATAATAATCGCAATACTAAATAAGGCTAGGGTTGTATTGTAATTCAAAATCCCCTCCCCCCCCCCCTCCCCCCCCTTTTCCGCCTTTCCGAATTTCCAACAACAACTACCAGGAACTTCGGATCTTCGTTTCCCTGGCCCTGGCGAGGGACGGCGTGTGAATTTTTTAAGTTTCTCATGTAATATTTTCTTTTCCGTAGTTCTTCGATCCAACGCAATCTTCTGCTGATTGAGCCTAATTATTCGTGCAATAATTCTGTGCGTGCTGGTGTGTGTTGTCTGTCTGTGTGTGTGTGTGTGTGTGTGTGTGTGTGTGTAGTTCAATAGGGATCCTAGCGTTGTAGCGTTAATTTTTCCTTTTTTGGCGTTGTTGATATGGTTGTGATCGAGGACTTTCGAGAAAGTGAGATGAGTTTGCGCTCTTTTTCTTGCGCTATTTTCATTAAATGTCGCTGCTCCGTTGCACGCTCCCTGATTACACAATAAACGAAGGATATTGGAATTTAACATATAATACACGCACACACACACACACACACACACACACATATATATATATATATATATAGAGAGAGAGAGAGAGAGAGAGAGAGAGAGAGAGATTATAGAATTGAAAGCCATATCACTTACCTATGGATTCGATTGAACTCCTTTCTCGAAGCTACTATCTTCTGCTTGAGCGATAGCCGCTCCTGCTTTGCTGTTGATATTTCCTACACAATGAATCCAAAAAAGCAGCGTGGACTGATGATCTGGCTGGTACTATTGCTGTTGCTGCTGCTGCTGCTGCTGCCTCGAGAGGCTGCTATCGACAACGAGTACAAGTGTGGATTGAGCAAAACGCTCCTTCTATAAGACTCTCCCTCCTCAAATTACCGTTTCTAAATGGCGGATGCGGAGTTCGTCTTTCGTGCGGCCACGCATCAGCCTAGCAAGGGGAATCAGCACATGGATATGTTTGCATTTATCAACGCCATTGGAAAGTCGATCTTGAAGGTCAGCGTGCAACAAGCCAGTGGTAAACTTGTCAGTGCCAGTCTCGGTCATATACAAGCGAAATGGAAGAGTTGTTGTATGAGCGGAATGCTGTTTTTTAGATATAATAATAATGCTTTATATTTTCTCAGTCGTTCTACCACCCTTTCCTTTTAACATATGATCTATCGAACGTGGAAGCTCATCAGTATGCCAAACACAGACACGCTCAAGGCAAATTTCCATACTACTGACGGCTATTGCTCCTGATTCTCTGGTACCGTGCGTGGTCTCTCTTCGTTTTGTTAAGCTGTGCGAGGTCGCCCTTCATCATATGCATCTTCTTTTCGTAGGCCTACAGGAAGATGAAGCGGCAAAACCAAGGGTTAATGTCACTATTGTTATCACCGCACGCATGAGGCTCATGGTGTGTGTGTGTGTGTGTGTGTGTGTGTGAGAGAGAGAGAGAGTGTGTGTGTGTGGCGCGCGCATGGTTTGCGTATATATCCGTTGATACTTTGAAGTTTACGGTATGCTCCGTATCGCAAATAGGCAAAAGATGGGAAATTCCATATGCAATGAATGCGATCTAATAAAGAGTTGGATGTTTAACGCTAAAGCACCACCCTCTCAAGTTTTGCTTTCTCTTGCACGATTTTCCCATCTTTCTTATTGAGTTCTCTCAGAGTCTTGTCATGCTCCTCTTGCACCATTCGAATGGCAGTCTCAAGCTCCTGGATTTTAACCTGAGCATTACCCGGTAACAAGGGGGAGGGGGGGGTCAGAACAAAGACAGCGATTTATCTACATGCAACCGACATAAATCGGTTGCAAGCCATCACCTCGTAGTTCTTTTGCATTTCTTTCGCGCGTTGTCGCATCGAGATCAGCTCCGTCATTAGCTAATCGATACATTCACAAACAGAAACACGTGAAGCGACACACACACACATACACACACACACACACACACACTAATTTATTCATCTAGTTGTTTGAATGAGGGATATAAATCGAATCTAGAAAGAGTCATGTAGCATGAGCTCTTAACCCCTTCCCCCCCCTCCCTTCTCTGGCTCTCTCTCTCTCTCTCTCTCTCTCTCTCTCTCTCTCTCTTGCGTGTGTGTGTGTGAGAGCATATGGCAAAATAATACCTTGGTTTTTTCCTCCTCTTTCTGTCGAATCTCAAGGTCTAAATCGTGACTTCTTGCTTCAAACCTTTCATTCCAAGAACACAAGGGTACAATTATCATCGTCGTCCATCGTCATTATCATCATCGTCACCAACATAGACGTATTCCACCCGCGTGCTTCCCATTTTTAACAACTCCAATATGCTCGGCGCGGGGCAAATAGAAGGTTTGGTGCACAATCCAAGAGTATACAAGATTTGTTTTTCTTTCATATGTTGTATCTACTGCTATAGCAGTATAGCGCATTAGAACTACCAAACCTGAGCATTTTAGCTTCCGCCACTGATGTTTCATCTACCGGCCTTCTTTTCCGGCTTTTAAGAACAGGAGAGATGTCACCTATAACAATGAACGTCCTCAAGCCCACACTCACAATAATACCCGAAATATCAGCATTGGATAGCAGCGCGTGTCATCGTAAGTTGATTAGTTGTATTCTATCCATCTTCGTCAACGTTACGTTCTCCAGATTCATCGCGTTTTGCCGGTACAACTACAACTTCCACGTCCTCAGCATCATCTAAAGCATGGATATGTATTTATATATATTTATATTTATATATATATATATATATATATATACATTATGATCGATTATCATTAATGTATTTTTATTTTTATTGAATCCAATTTGTTTCCTTCTTCTCAGAGTATCTTAGCATACCCTAACACGCGACCAGCGAGATCTTACCTCTATTGGATTCGCTTTCAGACGCACTGAGTTCTTTTGCTCCATTGTCCTCAATGCCAGCGTTGGCACCCTCGCGACCTCTCTTGCGGATGAGCTCTCCATCCTTCATGTGGAAGTGCAGATAGTTAATGGCTAACTGTAAGCAGTCATCAGCGCACTTGGTGAGTTACTATTTTAAACGCGACAGCATTGGCTGTTTCTGATCGGTCATTTCAACGCCCATAGATAGCGTACGTACTTAAGGCATGTGGGGGACTTACCGATGAAGGTGATGCCTCGCGGCGGTGTGCGCTCTGTTTCAGAGGATCATTTAGAATTGGTTTTGGACATGTGGATATGTATATATGTATGCTTACATCATTAAAAATATAATAAATAGTAGTCATATATTGAACGTAGATAGGATTCTTAGCCATACTGTCGTCTTCTTTAATGATGAAGTTGGTGCCGATGAAGTCCGCTCCTGACTTCGGAGTCTTGTGTTTATTTCTCCTAAACACACACACAAACACACACACACACACACACGCACGCACGCACGCACCCATACGATATTATGCAATAATCCACGTAACAAATTATGAAGCAAAATCATACGACAAGCTTCAATGATGGCGCATTTTTCTGACAACATACTGAGAGATGCAATTTCGTCATTCTGAGCTTCGAGCTCGGCGGCTTGCAGTTTGATTGTTTCCTCTACGAGTATTCAAGAACGCGTGATGATGAGTATGGGCGGTACAGCGTGTTGTAACATTGAAACAGACACACACACGCATGAAAACATGCAGCACCGTACATAAAACACACGCGCACAGTCACACACACACACACACACACACACACACACAACAGAGAGAGAGAGAAAGAGAGAGATAGAGAGAGATAGAGAGAGAGAGAGAGAGAGAGAGAGAGAGAGAGAGAGAGAGAACGATTACAACTACAATCATAGCAGCAGCAGCGGCAGCAGTAGTAGCAGTAGATTTACCCCAACCGCATAAATAACACGCGACGAATTACTAAAGCATGTACTACCGAGCTTTGCGATAGCCTCAAGATACTTGAAGATCTGCTGTTTGCGCTCATTTCCACGAATACCCTCCGGAAATGTCCCTGTCTCTGCATTACCACGGCTCTGGCCCCCCCCCGCCCTCCCCGCCGAGCTAGCTTCCTTTTCAACCCCCACGGCGTCGTGAGCTTGATCATGTGTATTCGCATCAAGATCCAACGTTCCTCCGTCTTTCTGCGTGTTATTATCGCCCTCGGCGGAGCTCTTGGCCATAGCTTCCCTTTTCTCTCCCTTTGAATCTTCGTGGTGCTCTATCGACGTTGTATCTTGTTGTGCTACTGGCGCTGGATCCTTTCCTTGCCGGCCCCTGTCATCAGAGAGGGGGGCTGTCTTGTCAGCACCCCCATCAGGCTGCGTCTCTGCGTTGGTGGTGTTGTTTTCTTTGGCGTTGGGTTGACCGGACTCAGGATTGCTTTCGGGTGGGGGTTCCTTGCCGATATCACCTTTTTCGAGCTGGTAAACACGGTGGCAAATACGTAAATATAAGTACATTGTGTATAATATCTATTATAATATGTGCATATATATATATATATATATATATATATATAATATATTAAATAAGATCTTTATGAATCAGCTCAGTTTTATTAGGTACTTGTTCGCAGTAGTAATCTCGTTCCGTTTCAGCTACACAGCCTGTGTGCACACATCACTTAGTATATTCTATATGTCTTTGATGCTGGACGCCGACGTTGCAATGATGGCACTCACACACACACACACACACACACACACACACAGACTTAGACAAAAAATCCGCATCTATTTATTTCACCAATCATACCGACGCCTTCTGCTCAAAGTTCCTACACGTGTGTTGTGTGTGTGCATTGTGTGTTTCTTGCTAATGTTTTGTGAGGCATGACATCGCTCCATAAGCTCGCTGATGCGCTTTCTTTGCTGCTCGGTTTGTAGCCGAAGAGCTTCCACTTCTTCCGCCGCCCTCTGTGCCTTTTTCTCCATAACCTCGTATTGCTCCTCCCCAACCTAGATCATTGTTAAAGCTCAAGGGAAAATAAATGGACACTGACTGTTGTATATATATAATATCTGGGTTAGCATGACAAACGTACATCGAATTGGAAAGCGTTCATTCGGCCTGTTTTGAGCAGCAGCGACTCGAGTTCTTGAATGCGTCTTCGTTGCGATTCTAAATTGTGGTTATAATGGCGAGGTTGTCTTATTGGCCCCGATTAAGTACCTCTCCACCATCCTCCTTTCATGATGCAGAGTATTGAGGGCAGAGAGAGCCGCAGAGAAATACCGCGCGAAAACCAACGAATAACAATGATTCCATTTATATCTAAATGACGCATAACATACCCAGTTTTTCCGCAATGGGG
The DNA here is from genome assembly GCA_000320545.1 of Bigelowiella natans CCMP2755. Classification (NCBI taxonomy): domain Eukaryota; phylum Cercozoa; class Chlorarachniophyceae; genus Bigelowiella; species Bigelowiella natans. Next base: position 33,224 of record ADNK01003215.1, on the reverse strand, counting down.
TCTCTGTTGACTATGGGCTTGTTTTTGATATTCTTGGCTCGATTAGCATACTTTAGTGTATTGACGGTTTCCTCCAAACTTCCTTCGCCTTTTTAGGACATTTCCAGCTATAATTTCATCCCCTCTCCTTCTCTCTCTCTCTCTCTCTCTCTGCTTCTAAACATGATTCTCATAAACATAGAAATATAATATATGTACCAAATAGATATATATATATATATATATATATATATATATATATATACATATGATATGTGTGTGTAATCTACCTGGTGATACACAAGCGATCATCAGCGTTTGGCTATTTCCTCCTGTTTTATGAACAAGCAAACACACACATCATCCCCCCACGTGAAATATTGTCCCTTCAAAGTAGCAGAAAACACAGTAGTCATTAGCTATAGAATCAGGCGGTGCGAAAATAACTGGATATGTTTTGTGATAGCTGCATCTCATCTATATCTACTTGAAAACCAACACGAAGACAAGCCTACGCACATCAAATAAAAGGCCAAAAGGCCCCCCACTTCGTAGCAAAACTACCCAGGGAATCCTGAAGTAATCGTGTGATTTTCGAGTCCCTGAAAGGAACATGCCCCCCCCTGCGCTTGGGGTCGCCTGCAACCAAAAAAAGCAGCTAGGATGAGCAAAACAGTCGAATTGAAACATATCATTTGGGATGAATGCGCGCGCGTGCATGCGTGGGAAGGGTTTGAATATGACT
>ADNK01003215.1:17500-27500 GCA_000320545.1 Bigelowiella natans CCMP2755 | reverse complement strand
CAAATTCACACAGCAAAACTCAATGGAATTTTGTTATCCATGGAACATCAACCATTGTGCTACGATATATATATATATATATATATATATATATATTTCTGAATATGCTTGCCTTGTCGATTGCGCTTGACGCATTCTCGGCAGAACTGCAGCTGGTCTGAAGATTTCATGCATTGGGGCATCAATAATTAGTTTGGGATACTTATGGATATTAAAGGGCACAGGTCCGAATATGTTACATAGATGTAATTGCAAACCAGACGACACCATCATCATCATCCTCATCATCATCCTCATCATCATCATCATCATCATCATCATCCTCATCATCATCATCCTCATCATCATCATCATATCATCATCCTCATCATCATCATCATATCATCATCTTCATCATCGCTTTTACTACCAATAACAACAACAATATTAAAACAACAACAACAACAACAACAACAACAACAACAGCCACAACCCAGTAGCGTCGCCGAGTCTATTCTATCAATCTGAACTTCCACAGCCTCCGCGTCTTTGCTCAGTGCCTGATTGCGAGAAGCACACATGCGTGAGTGTCTTCTACGCTTCCAAATGATCTAAAATACCCAGTAGTGCTGCAAGCACATTGGATCCTTCTTTTTCATGTTTCTTTTCTTCTTCGGTTATTGCTACTACCACTACCACTACTACCAATCGTCGCATATATGTATATTATATATATATATATATATATATATATATATATATGTGTGTGTGTGTGTGTGTGTACCCCGGGGCATTGCTCACGTAGGTTTCCAACCAAAGCAGATAACTGCTCACCCGATAGCTGATATAATGATGATAATAATTAGGCACCGTGATCATAATAACACAACAATAACATAGGCAAATAAAAAGACAGACGCGATCGAGGGGAGGGGGAGCGTAACAGAAAGCGAAGAAAAATAGTAACCGATGCTGCTGTACTAATCCGAATGAAAGCGAGGAGTGTTTGCTCACTTGTGTCTATCATGCAAATTGCGTGTGTGTGTTGTGTATGTGACGTCTAATTGACATTGATTGGAATTGTTATTTAGTACCGACCTTTGTCATCAGATCTTTAAATTTTAACCGGTCTTTACGTCCTATTTCACGCTGATGCTGCGATTTCTTACTGTCATGTACACCACCACAATTACCACACACACACGCGCGCGCGCGCACAAAATGCATATTAACACCGCATGTCATATTTCGTGCACGACGAACAGACCAAAACATCCACACATGCACATGCACGTGCACATCATACACGCACGCGTGCATCTCTGTGATGTTGCTGTTATTGTTGTTCGTCGCTGTTGTGTTCTTCGGTAAAGAATCACCGTGACTTCTTCGTGTACAATTTGCTTAATTTTCCATATCTGAAGAAATGATAGTACATCAGTCTACGGAAATCATCACATTCGACGTACACACACGCGCAAACTAGCCACGGTACACGTGATCATCAATCACTAGCTCTCGATGAAATAAAATAAATGCGGGTGGCGTCGCCATATAAAATACAACATAAATAGCAGTTACTTCTTATCAAAGACTTTGGAGAGTGCCTCTGACATCCGATATATATCTGATTCAGGCCGGTTATACTTCTGCTCAAACGAGAACAGACCACGGAAAGACATAAGCCGCAAATATAAAACGCAAGATTCATCAGTAATGCTAACACCTGTAACCATTTCCCTCTAAGGAAATAAATAAATAATATTAATATATAAAATATATATATATATATATATATATATATATATAATATATATATGTGTGTGTGTGTGTGTGTGTGTGTGTGTGTGTGCGTGAGTGTGCTGTTCTATAAATAAATGCGTGGAATCAACCTGCGCATTCGCCCACACTAGGCGCACATCTTCTGCAAACTCATCACTCGTCGCGTAGAAACTGTCAAATATTCGCCGCTGCAAAGAGGTATAAAACATATTGCCAAAAATGAGCTCCGCATTCCTTTGTCTACAGGGTATTGCCGCGCTCCGTAAATGTAGCTAGTGACATCGATACAGCACGAAGAGAAAGCACAAGTGACAGCTGCAGTTTTCCCAAGATAAGTCTTAAGTATAAGGAGGCGTCTTTTGGACAGCAACACCTCTATCGTTCCGAGGTCCATCGGCCTGTTCGGTAGATCAAACAAGCATGTGTGTCATTTTAAACATGATTATTAAAAAATGAAATGTATAATATTTACTATAGTTGACGAACTATAGCATACACATTTCGTGGGTAAAAGTAAGTCGGAGAAAGATAAAGCAGCGTGCAATACTGATATCTATTGATACAGTACAACTACTACTCAGTGTTGCTACTTCTACCACTGCACACATACCGTTTAATGATAAGAGGGTAATTAGGAAGATCGAATCTTTTCCAGTCAACCTAATCACAGGCATTATGTCCACCATCATCTCTCAAATCTAAAGTAAACGCGACGAGTCTTCGCCAAGCATATCATAGACCTAGCTTTAATACGTATCAGTGCTGTCTATCACATCATTACAGGTTCGAGGAAAGGGCCAGCTTCTTGTCTCGATTGCAGGTTTTTTAGAATATCAAGGCATCTGTAGGTTGAAAGACCGGGAATATGCATTTATTTTAGAAAGTCCAGCGTAGAATTAGGGATCTTTTCGTTAAAGTAAGATTTGCAAAGAACGCCACTGTTCGAAGCATGCAAGCATACCCACCCCTGCATAGAGTCGGGGAGCTTTCCCTTCAGCCTATGAGGATATACGAAAAGAAGGATTACACGTTAACAACGAAAACAATATTCGATTTTTGTTATCTTTCCCGACTCTCTCTCTCTCTCTCTCTCTCTCTCTCTCTCTCTCTCTCTCTCTCTCTCTCTCTCTCTATCTCTCGTCTTTTAGTTTGCCGAAGGGCTTTTGTTTTGTGTGAGCCCTGATGGATCCTGGCTTTATTTCCCGCCGTCTCTAACTCTTCATCAATACCTTGATCCTCCACGTTTCTTTTTGCGTGTCATCGACATGATTTACTTCTACTGAAGATTGTTTAATGAAGGCATCTTCTTTCAGGGAAGACAGATGGCGAGGGAGAGTTAAGTCACCGGGCATGGTTTTCACTCCTTCCCTTTCATTTTTTCATCTCACCACCATCCCAGGTATTTTTTAGGCAAAATATAAACATTATTTCATAGAAGTATTTCTTCTTAAATCGGACAAATACCTTGTCAAAATTACCAATCCAGTCGACTTTTGCCTTGACTTGCCCCCCCCCCACTTTCTGCGAGGCTCGCGTTATCCTCAATGCGGTGTCGTAGGTTAAAATTTCAAACGGGCTTACAATTTCCAAAAAGCATGACGTAGTCTCGAAAAGAAAGCATTTACATATATGCGACAAAAAGTTTTCACCTCTCCCCCAGCAGTAGGATTTTGGGTAAAAAGGTGCCATATTTTCATGGCGACGCAATCGAACCCGAATCTTTTCTCGAGAAAAGTAGTTTGAGGTTTTGAATTTCCCTCAAATACACGAAGCCTCAGGTGAAAAGGATTTATTATTCCTATAAGTCAGCCGCATATGCCCAATATAAAGAATTTTTAGCAAATAGTACAACGTGTGTATGCCAGCTTTGATTCTTAATACTATGCTTGTCCGATGTGAGGAAATTATCAAGAACTGTTCCATAAACATTATATATTTTCACCATTTATTGAACTGTTTACAAGTCGCAAATAATTTTTGTACGGCGTCCTTGCAACTCTTCGAAACACTTGATCCCGCAGACTCTTCTCACAGTTCTTTTCGGCCGGCAGAAAAAATCCATTTAAGTACCTACGACAAAATCCTTGCAAGAATTTTCCAAAATTTAGAGGGTATTTTTCAGTATATGGTAATATGAAGACATCTCCCCAATATCTGAATCTGCGTCTGCAAAGGCCAAGACTCCATTCCGTCTGGATCTCGCATTCCAAACTCCACTGGATAAGCTAGCACATCGTAAGAGGTTGACGCTAGCACATAAGTTGGCATGCGTGCGTAGTGGAAAATTTGGAGAGCTTGAAGTTAAGTTGTAAGGGAGTTCCGACTTTCAATTCGCAGCAAATGCTCGGAGTTGGATGTAGTTGAGGGGAGAGTAGTTCGGGAAGAAAATTAGGGACTTTTGTGTAGCCACCAATGCATTGAAACGATTTAAATATCGTCCACCCGCGTCTCTCATAGACTTGAGGACGATAAACTTCCTTTTCGATTTTGCCGCGAAGAAACCTTTCCGGTTAAAACCATGTGAAAGCAGTGTACATCATCTAGTTCACTCATTTTCTCCGAAGCAGGTGGGACAAACTCTCGGGTCGAAGCGAGAACGGAGAACATACCACGAGACATTGCAAATAAGATTAATTGGAGATATAGGGATTATCGCAAAAAAAACTCGCCGCTCAAATCACGATGACATCATCCGGAGGGAAGAAATGGGATCATATGTTTAAGATCGTTCTCGTCGGAGACTCGGGGGTGGGAAAGTCTAACCTGCTTTCTCGCTTCACCCGCAATGTTTTCTGCACGGACGAAAAATCCACAATCGGAGTAGAATTCGCCACAAGAATTGTCAAGATGGACGATGGGAAGCTTGTCAAGGCACAGGTCTCCGACGTGCAATGTCATAGAATCATCCTGTGTTTGCTTTGGAACCGTGATATTTGGCAACAAGCTTATTAGTAAATATTTGCGTGTGTGCACATATAGGTGTGTGTGTGTGTGTGTGTTTGTGCTTGGGTTTTATACTTGTACTATTTTTGCGTGCCTAGCTGTTCATTTGGTAAACGACTGCACGCACCAACACGTTTACGAATCTTGCTTAACTATCAACCCCCTCTACCTGGTGCGCCAAATAAATTGTAGATATGGGACACAGCTGGGCAGGAGAGGTAACCTCATCCATCGTGTGCTTGTATGTCAATAGCTGAGATGGGGGCAATGAAGTGAATCCTTACACCTGCTGCACCCACCCACAACGACAGATACAGGGCCATCACCAATGCTTACTACCGCGGAGCCGCTGGCGCTATGATGATATACGACGTCACAAAACAGATTACCTTCCAGGTTAGGGAGTGAATCCGTGATTGTGAAATAGGCCATGATGTCGTGACACATCTCGATTCTCAAAGAGTGTTGGGAGGTATTTGGTGTTGCTGATAGAGCTTTGTTACCCCTCATCCCAACCGCACATTCAGAATGTTGTAAGATGGCTCCGGGAACTTCGAGACCATGCAAGTATGCATTAACATGCTTGTTATGGAATAGAAATGCTTTTCGGGACAAAGAATACGATGACTTTTGATATTCAGCGCAAGCGCACACTTCCCGTGATCACTACCCATTACCACCATCATCACGAGCATCCATGGCATCATCAAAATTATCGCTATCATCCCTAAAGCCTCCCCCTGTATAACTCTGAACTACGCAAAACCCAGGTGGCGACATAGTGCTGCATCTGATCGGTAACAAGGTTGATTTGGTTGCTGACTCCGAAAACGCTAGGTAGGTAGATAGCATGCTATTATTAACCGCACTAGAAGAATGAACGGCCAAAAGCGATAAAATGCAGTAGTTTGGATGATTCCAATGAAATGTAACTGATGGCCATTTCGCCGAAAGTAAAATGCCTCCTGACCCCCACTTCCCCCCCCCCACTCCTATAGGGAAGTTACGGTGGAAGATGGGATGGAATTTGCTAGGGAAAGGAACCTGCCCTTCATCGAGACTTCAGCTAAAACCAGCGTGAACGTTGAAGAGGTTTGAAGAACGAGAGAAGGGAAGAAGAGGGAATAGCGTAGGAGTGAGACGCCGGGAGAAGAGGGGAAGCAATATCCACCCAAACAAACGAGTTTTTCGCAATTACTTACAGCGTCGTAACAGCTGCTAGAAGAAGAAACCCATGATCACTTATTCTTCCTTATAAATACATATATATATATATATATATATATATATATATGCCTGTTTTATCCTTCTGTTTTGCTCTCGGTATATCCCCGTGCATTTGTGGGGGTTGTTGGGGTTCGGTTTGCTGCTCTTCACTGCTGCTTACAGACTGCTAGATCTCGCATAGTGATTTTATGGTACGATTAGTTGGATGATGAGTCTTTTCTTCCTATTATCACGGTTTTGATAGGCATTTCTGAATGTCGTGAAGCAAATATACAACCAGTCTTTCTCCAGCAAAGCGGTAGTCTTTTGGCAGCCGTGATGTGGAAATAAGTTCATTGATTTGATAGCGTGTGTCTAAGTTTCTCTTCGCCCTCCCCCCTTCAGCGACTGGATGAAGATAGCGGCGTGGCAGATCTTGGTGTAGTTGAGGTTGATGGAGGAGGGAAGCAAAGGACCAACGACTCGAAGTGTTGCAAATAGGCACACACACACACATACATCGGCCAGATTAAGTGGATATGACAGGGAGGAGGAGGAGGAGGAGGAGGAGGAGGAGGACGTGCAACAACACTGTCATTGCTGTTTATTCGACAAGTCGATGTAACAGGTGTTTCGGGCGAAAGAGAGAGAGAGAGAGAGAGAGAGAGAGAGAGGGAGAACTTTTCTTCCTCCTGTCATTTTTAAAAACTTTTTTCTCAACTTAAAATGCAAGATTCGTGGGTTACACGCACACACAACACACATGATGTATGTGCATCATGAAGTAAGCGACATGAGAAAACAGGAACCTACGTTAGAATTGCTGTGTGCATGTGTTGCTCGCATGTTTCGCCGCCGCTGCTAAGCTGGAGTGATTAGATCGGTCTGGTATGGGCATTGCTTACTTCATGTGCAATTGCGCCGCAGCAGTTGAAACCACTCGCGGTTGCAAGGAACAACAAGGACGTGTGCCGTGCGTGCGCATTTTTTCCCAATGCACACCGCGAGTGGTTTCAACTGCTGCGGCGCAATTGCACATGAAGTAAGCAGTGCCTATGCACCGATGCCACCATGCTCGCACACAATAATAATGTCATCATGCACTAGCTAGCTAGTGCAAAATAAGTGTTCTGCAGTCACATCAATGTTTGTTGCTCACACCAGCTAGCTAGCTAGGCTAGCTAGCTCACATAATTCACGTGCTAGCTAGCTAGGACACTTAGCTTCTACTAGTCTAGCTAGCTAGACCTGCGTGCGCGCTAGCACCTACTAGCCTAGCGCAGGTCAAAGCTAAGCCTGCAACGAGTTTGTTTGTGTTTGAGCAAGCGCGAGGTTTTGAAAGCGATTGTTGAAGCTTCGATACGATTGTTCGCATGGCTGCAGCGGAGATTTTTCGTGCTTGTGCATGCGCGCAGCTCATCATTGGTGTGTGCGCGCGTTGCGCACATTCAAAACACTTCAGCACTGCTAGACTGCTGCAGCGTTGCACATTGCTTGCTAGCTTGCAGCTTTCATTGCTGCCAAACTTCTCGCATTTCGCACTTGGCAAGGACAGCGTTGTTCGCTAAGCGGCATTTTCATGTTGTTGGCCCATTGAAACTGTCACGTTTTTGGTCGTTTCTCGGTTCAAAATTGGACTTTGACGCTCAATCCATCTAGTGCTGCAGTTGTATTCTGTGATCACATTCATCAATCTGAAGCGCTGCGTGCACGAGCGCCAGGAACGCGCGGCTCTTCTTTTGCGCTGCAGCCATGCAAGCAACGTTGCTAGGTTTGACCTGATTGTGAGCTCATGTGCATTTCAATGCGAAGCAAATGGCCGCACATGGCCCAGGCTAGCAGGCACTAACAAGCTGCAGCTAGTCCACTGCTAGACTGCACCACTGCATCGCACACGCAACCGCTGCGCGGATAGGGCGGCGGCAGTCAGACGTGCGTTGTCGCCTGGTTGCGTCCAATGATGGTGGCTCACAATTCAGCTCACGTGTCTGCGCTAGGCACACATTGCAATGACGGATTGAACATTGGCGCTGTGGCCGGCGCATGTTGCAGACCAAACATACAAATTGCAATGCATTTTCAAGCATGCAACATGTGACAAAGGAAACAAACAGACACAACTTGAGCGCTGTAGCCGCTGCATTGCATAGCTAAATTGGGATGACAATTGACATGTACATATCGCATATTCTATCATGCGTGCCCATCGATCATCCCATCTAGCAATCACATTGACGCGGACGTATCTACCTAGCTAGTTATCGAAAATTTCTCACCGTTGGAAGAGCAACTACAACAACTAGACATTTGCCATCATCAATGACACTGTTACGACATCTAGATATGTATAGCTTTACTAAATTATCAATGTTCATCATTTGAAGGCGGCAAGGCCCCAATGATGTCCCCGCGGGGTGTAGGGCAAAATGCAGTCTCACAAAACCCTCGCGAACGTCGCCGCGGCCACATCTCTCTATCACGGCGATCACAATGCTCCGTCCCATCCTCCCTACCCCCAGCTGCATTGGAAAAGAAGACCGGCGAATTCGAGACAAGGCCTGCAGCCTTACTCTCCCCCGCCACGGCTGAAGCAGGGGGAGATGTTGGCAGCAGGTAAGAGGTAGGAGCCATTGTGTGCCAGCATTGCTGTTGTTGCGAAGGCGATGATGAATACCTATAACAGCAGTAAATTGAATAAGAGAGAGGAGGAAGCGATAGATGGATATGCGCGCATCAATAGGTGGAATACTATACTTGTCGCAAAGGCATTTTCCTACCTGTCTTCTTCCATCCTCCTCCGCTTCGCCCCCCCGCTAGCGGGGCCAGAGCCGAACTTGCTATCACCGACGTTGTTGTTGCAGAATCCCCTCTTCGATCTGCGTTGCCTGCACCTCGCTCTTTCCATCCAAGTTTTCATCGCTGCCGCGCCTCGAAATGTGCGGTTCATGAGAGGGAACCTATACGATGACGGTCGTCTCGTCGTTGTCCCAGCATCACTTTTCCCCTCGACCTCTCCTACCCCATCTCCGGTTCTAGCTGCTGAGACTGGAAGTCCTGAATCTGCTATTAGCAGCGAGACTGCTGGAGAAGGACAGGGCACATTCACCTTGAAAATTCCCTCGACGTCGGCAGCGTCACAATCATGCCCACTGGTAGCACGCATCGTACTGCCATCACTGGTATTTTGTCTAATCGCAGCGGGTGTTTGTGTCTCTCCCCGCCCCCCCCTTTGGACTCTATGGTTCTTCATTGATATCTTTGCGCTAGCTAGACGTGTGATTTCGGCCTTATGGCGGATTAGTCCATGGGAACAGGTATTTAGAAGGTGCTTGGCGAAGTTTGAGAGAGATCGATTGTTGTCTTTCTTCCCCCTGGATGAAAATGAGCGAACCCGATTGAGAAAGAGGGAGAGGCAGGGGGGCAGGGGGCGAGAGGGTCAAAGAGAGAGAGAGAGAGAGAGAGAGAGAGAGAGTAAGGAATGTTTGCTACTATAAGTCGTGGCAATTAATTTTATCGAAATCAAATCGATACAAAGGAGATGACTGAGGCGTAGGACGAATAGCGCACATATTTTTATTAGAGAGTCGATGATGAAGCAAGTTCCCGCTCAAACTACCTTCTACTGCACGACAATGTGATGAGCTCGCCACAAGTACAGCTATACTTGTTGCCTGGTAGAATAAACCAATTCCGATTCATAGGAGGACACGCAAACAAGCTACGATTCCCCGAAATTCTTCCAATTGCTGCTACTGCCTCCCCTACCACCACTGCTACTACCACTACTACTATTATCGAAGCATCGCCATCGATGTGGCCGAGAATGGCTAAGAGCTGGCATTGGTTGCTGCCTTTCTTTGTTTGACTGCTATCTATCTATTTGCCGTCTACTACTACTACTACTACTACTACTACTACTACCAGCGGGCTAGTTTTAGCACATGCAACTACTACCCAGTGGGAGGTTCTTTGCCTCGTTCATCAGTCGTTTGAGGTCTTCTTGAAGATCTACGGAGGCGTGCAGCTGCTTCTTCGTCGGTCCTTACAGTAACGAAGAGCGATTAAGAGGAGGATGATAATAGAGAAGGGG
>ADNK01003215.1:0-12500 GCA_000320545.1 Bigelowiella natans CCMP2755 | reverse complement strand
ATCAATCATCATGATCGCCATCGCCATCATTCATCATTATCACCCATAATCATCATCATCGATCATTACCATCAATCATCATCATCTGCCACCTCTACAATTGTTATTTAACCTTCCCCCCCCCCCCCTCCTCGTAGGCGTTGGGGCCCGCGTCATCGGTCCTTTTCCAGATCTTTCAGCGGAAGGGGGCTGGGCCTGGTAGATACATACGAGCGAGCTCATACTCCTTGAGCCAACGAAAAAAAATGCGGCGCAATAACCACACGATGATTGATTCGTCGCTACACTAGGTATGAAGGCGACGTCAAGGCGTGGGATGGACAAAAGGCAACTGTGCAGTACACCGATGGATGTGAGTGTGCAGTAACTAATACAGCTACTAATAGTTGTAGTAGTAGTAGTAGTCGTAGTATTGCCGGATATAATTAGTGGGGGGGGGAATGTGGGGGAGCAGAAAAAAGATAGTAGAAAAGATTGAATAATGACACTGAACCTGGGCTTGTTGTCGCAGTAGGTAGGGAACAGTTAAGCTTTCAAATGTGAAACCATGCCCTGCCATCTTTCGAACATCACTCTCCCCACACATAAACACACACACACACACACACACACAGAGAGAGAAAGAGAAAGAGAGAGAGAGAGAGAGAGAGAGAGAGAGAGAGAGAAAGACAGAATCTTGATGTTTCCCCCACAAAATGAGCGCATACAACATGCTGAGCACTATATCAATCTTGTATCCACCAAGGCACCTGGGTTGCACGCTACCCTGCAAGCTCGCATATGCTCGATATTGACCGTTCCGAGCAGCTCTTATCGCTCCAGTCGTTGGCAGCTCTTGGTGCTATTTGTATCACCCACTTCCTACACATGACAACGATTACAACAGCAAACAGCCGCAAACCTACCCCGCCACAGCGAGATCATAATTGACAGTAGATGTTACAATCTGAAGGGAAATCACATATGCGTGTGTGCTGATAACAGGCAAGAACGTCGAGAAAGTTCCCCTGATAGTGATTAGAGAGGGGAAAAAACGAGCCCCTGATCCACTACGCCTTGGTATAGTACTATTAATACTATTCATATATTAGTATCATTATCACTATTATTTTTATCATCATGATTGTTATGGCTCCCCTATCAAGCTGCTGCCGTGTCTGGAAGATGAACAACTGGAGTGTAGCGAACGCGGTGTCGTTATGATATATGCGAAGACACCGCTGCGACTACTGCTGCTGCTGCTGCTGCTGCTGCTGCTGCTGTGTTATTGGTATTCTTGTCATCACGTTATCGCTTGGGTGTGCTGTCGTGATTAGGAACCCGCGTCCTTGTTCGATCGAAGGGTAAAATAGCACTAAAATAGCAGTAGTGGTAGTGGTGGTGGTGGTGGTGGTAGTAGTAGTAGTAGTAGTAATGGTGATTACGTTCCCATTTCTATTGCAAAATGCTCTCAGCGAGCCAAATGGATTGATGATCTCATTGGAACTTTATCTTTATCATGTATACATAGTACACACGCACACACACACGCAAACATACTAACACACACACAAACACACAAACACACACGCGCGCTGTAGGGACGAACGATACCGGGTGCTTCCTGGAGGGGCGGTTAGTAGACTGGAAGGAGCTTAAGGCAAATATACATATCCTGCGGCAACGACAACAACAACAACAACAATAACAATAACACCTCACACGCACGCTCAGACACAAACAGCCAATAATACGTGACTAACTATCGCTTGTGCATCTTTGCTCCTGAGCAAATACACACATATCTACTACATTCCTATACCGATAAGCATCGAAGAGGCATTGGGGGAACACCTCCTTGTTTTGCGCACCCCTCCTTCTCCTCCTCCTCCTCATCATCATCTTCATCATAACCATCCTCATCATCGTCGTTCATCATCGTCGTCATTCACCCATCACAATATGATTGGACATCCTCCTCCCCCCCCCCCCCACCCCGGCCCCCCTCTCAGGATGGCAAGTGGGAGTTCGCAGTCGATGCACCCCTGTTGGACCCGAAACGGTAGCACGCTATCATATATAGCTATTTGCTATATTTATAGTAGTTGTAGCGGTGGTAAAAGGAGGAGGAGGAGGAGGAGCAGACTTGCTAGAGCAGTATTAGTAGAAGCACCAATAATGTGGGTTAGCTTTTATAGTAGTAGTAGTAGTAGTAGCAGCAGTAGTAGTGGTGGTAGTAGCAGCAGTAGATTCGCTATATGCATTTGTCAATCCTCCCAGTGATTGCTAGTTTGCTAAAAGCCTCTTCACTGTTTTGCCTCTGCTAAGTAGTGTTATTGTTATTCTTGCTGATGTTTATTTTTGTTGTATAAATATACCATTATCGTGTTATCACCACCAACCCTGATCTTGCCTTTCTCCTCACCCTCCCCCCCTCCCCCCCAACTTACTTCTCCTCCTCCTCCTCCTCCTCCCTCGCCCCCCCCCCCTCCTCCAAACTCTTAGACACACTTTTGTCTACGAAAAAGACTCGTCAGCCTATCTAATCCCACCCCACCAGAAACACGACGATCTTAAAATATCCGTCGGTATTATCATCAATTATCATTACTACTACTGTCATTATCATCACCGCCATATTACTATTACTACCATTATTGCTTGTCGCTGTATGCATTCAAAGACCGTAATTAGCTCTGCAGTACCACACAACGGAGGATGATGCTGATGATGATGATGATGATGATGATGGCGACGAGGAAGAAATACTCTTCAAATGGGATTGAGATTTAGATAAGTTCCTAGTAAGTAGCCGTGCCTTCTCCTCCTCCTCCTCCTCTCGTATGCACATGCACAATGGTGTTTACAGTGTTCGTTTGTTGCGTACCATAGGAGCGCGTGTTGTAGGCACGTTTGACGACAAGGCAGTGGGGGGGGGCTGGGCTTGGTAAGACTCAGAACTTGTCACTCGACGATGATGCTGCTGATGGTCGCTGATGATGATGATAATGACGATGCTGTGCCGGCGCTTGTGTTTATCGTAAAATGCGTCGTCGTCGTTGTTGTTGTTGTTGTTGTTGTTGTTGTTGTTGTTCTCCTCATCATGCTCTCCACGGTGTATTGTAAGGTTTGAGGGGGAGGTCACGGCGTGGGATGGTACTCACGCTACTGTCAAGTACAACGACGGTTCAGAATGGTGAGAGAAAGAGAGAGGGGGAGGGCGGGGAGGAGTATTGTTGTTTTTATGTGCACAGTAGCTACTACTACTACAACTACTTCTTCTTCAATCTCTACTCCTAGTATCGCCACTTATCGCCTACTGGTAAACACCGCAACCGTGCATTTCTAAGCTATCATTATCAATGCTGCTGAATTAGCATCAGTTTGCTAATTGATATCGTATCATTGCATTGATTGAGTGACCGTCGGCTTATGCTGCTTTGCCGTTCCACCTTCAAACCGTTGTTTGTTGTTAAAGGACAACGAAATACCCTCCTCGAGAGCAGGTTATGGACATACGGTAAAGCGAATACAAACACATATAATATTATATGTTGTATACGAAAAATTTGTGGTGTGCTTGCAGTTTTGTTTGTATGAATGCAGCAATAGTCGGAGTGATGGAGATCTCCTGGGTTATCATCTTCTTCACTGCATTTGTTATTTTGTGTTACCGGTTTTTAGCCATTCCGAGGACGTGCTGTCTCTCTCCGCTGTGGAGAAGATGGATGCTGCCAACATCGCTCTCATCGTCATCAAAGAGGCCAAACGGTGCATGTCGTTTGTCTATGCGTGTGCATGCATGTATGCCTATGCGTGTGTGTGTGTGTATGTATGTGTGTGTGTGTATGCTCGTAGCGATTTTATTATATATATATATATATATATATATATATATATATATATATTTGTTGTATGCAATCCAGAGACGCTCCGAAAGAAATGAAGATTGGAATGAGGGTGCTTGTCAGATCAAGCGGTATGCTATTCATTTATACATAGAGGGGGGGGGGGGGGGTTCATAAAAAGATGATGATGATGATGATGGTGATGATGAGGTTATGTCTTCGTATATCGAGTATCCAGTAGTGCTAGCTAGCAAGAGCTTTGTTGGCAATGAGATATATTCATCGCTTGATAGTAGTATCTTCTCTGTCTTGAATAGTGCTTTTCACGAAGTATGCTAATATATGATATATATATATATATATATATATATTGCTTGTTTCCATTATCATCAATATGTCAACGTCATCATCATTACAATCAACAACATCATCATCATCATCATCATCATCATTACCATCGTCATTATCATCATCATTATCATCATCATTATCATCATCATCATAATCATCATCATCATCATCATTATCATCATCATTACCATCGTCATTATTATCATCATCATCATCATAATCATCATCATTATCATCATCATCATCATATCATCACCATCACCATCACCATCACCATCATCATCATCATCATCATCATCACCATCTTGGCAGGGATGAATAGCAGACCTTGCCT
The DNA here is from genome assembly GCA_000320545.1 of Bigelowiella natans CCMP2755. Lineage (NCBI taxonomy): Eukaryota > Cercozoa > Chlorarachniophyceae > Bigelowiella > Bigelowiella natans. Next base: position 7,988 of record ADNK01003215.1, on the reverse strand, counting down.
CATGGAAGGCCGATTGAAGGAGCTCAAAGAGCGCAGAGGTATAATCATCATCATCAGTAATCATCAATCATCGTCACCCCCCTCCTCCTCCTCCTCCTCCTCACCATCCCCATCACCACAACATGCACAATAAGAGGAGAGGGGGGATTTGGATTTGGTGGCCGTTGGTGCTACTAAAGATGCCGCTCCTATATATACTTGCGTATATCACTTTGGGATATAATCATAATGTGAATACACAATAAACTACTCGGATGTCCCTCCTTCGATCTTCTCCCCCCCCCCCCTTCTATCCCTCCGCCGTGCCTTTGTAATACATTGCTGATCGTTTTTTATTTTATTTTGGACCCTCACACAGATGGACGTTGGCAGTTAACCGTCTACGCTCCTTTGGCGAATCCAAAACCACACACTTTCATGTACGTGATTTTCCGTGATGACGCCGCGAGTATACAACAGCGAGAAGCGACAGATGATGAGGAGGGTGATGGTGTGACCATTCACTCACTTCTTGTCACTCACTTCTTGCCGGCTCACACGAACAATATGATGCTCTTAATATATGTATATATATATATATATATATATATACAAAACATATGATTTATACATATGTATATAAATATAAAATATCAACAACAGGTACTCTGAAAATCCTAGCTCGTATGTAGTCCCGCCTGATCCAGAATTGAAGATGGAAGTCGGAGTGCGAGTGGTGTGTTACATATTCATACGATACTGCCTACCTGTCGTGTATTCTCTAGTAATTTGGCGCTATTTTTGTTGTTGTCGGTGCTGCTGTTTGTTGTTGTTTGCTGTTGTTGTTGTTGTTGTTCTGTTTGCCCTTTTGGGTGATATTCCTCTGTATGCGTCCGGGAGAATGGATGATGCGGCAATGTTTGCTGTTGTTGTTGTCTTCTTATGATTCCTCCTACATCTTTGATTGTTACATGTATCTTAGGTTGGGTGCTTTGGAGATGGAGAGGCGGAGGGAAAGTGGGCCTGGTAGTAGTGAGTGGTGACATTATGTTTGCTTGTTGTAGAATACAACATGGGGTGTATTGTTAGGTATTCTTAAAAGAAGTTTGAATTGTGTTGGGTGATGATTATGCCTGACGATCGACAACATTGCGAAAATCCTAATCGTCATCATCGTCATCATCATCATTATCATCAATCATCATAAACACCCCCTTGGAAGCTTGATGGAGCTTCATGAATATTTCCCCCCCCTCTCACTCCTACTACTAACACGATCAACGGTTAATATTACCAAGGTATGAGGGCGACGTGACTGCGTGGGATGGGACAACAGCGACTGTAGAGTACACAGACAGCACTATTTGGAAGACGCAGTAAGGACAAAGAGGAAGAACGATATTATCAAGCTTCGTCGTCAATTTCTTCGTCACCATTATCATCGCCATTGTCATTCATCACCCGCGTCGTTATCATCACCATCGTCACCACCACCCACCGCCGTAGTGATGGATGCCTTTGCTTTGGCCAGGTACCCCTCTCGTCGAGAAATGCTCAATATCGAGGAGAGCGAGAAGCTTCTTACGAGGAATACGGTATGTGTAGGTGTGTGTGTGTGTGTGTGTGTGTGTGTGTGTGTTTGTGTGGGTGGGTGCCTTGGCAGCAGTATTTGTTTTCGGAGCAGCTAAATGGGGAGATTGTGGGTGTGTGTATGAGAGAGAGAGAGAGAGAGAGAGAGAGAGAGTATCAACGATTTCTTAGTAAAACCTATAGTGGAAACAAATTTAATACCAAGTTTTATGATCATTAATATTGTTATTATTAATAAAAGCAAAGCTTTCCTCATTATCCTCCTCATCCTTATCCTCCTCAACCCCCTCACCCCCCCATAATAGGTTCAATCGCTACATCCCGCCCTCATGCCACTCCTGATTATTAGAGAGGTAGTCATCTTATTGGTTGCGCACAGAGGTGTTGTTAGGCTATTCCGCCCCTCTTTGAGTAGTTTGCTGACAAAAGGAAAATATCCAGCATTTTTGTCCTGATATCCACCCCCCCCCCCCCCCGATTAATGCTACGGCGTCGTTGCATGATTTTTATTTTTCATTTGGATCGTGTGCGTGTACGCGTGTGTACGTGTGTATACGTATGCGCGTCGTTGAGGTTGATGAGAGAGATGGGATGAAAGCAAATGGAGTATAAAATACTAGGGGGGGGGTTGGGGGGTTGAGAGGCAAGAATCAACCATGTAAAGCCATCGGATCCCATGAAACAATTAGCAAATAAATAAATGAATTAAAATAAATAAATCGAGTAAAATTTCAAAATTTATCGATCATTAGGCGAAAAAGGGGGCGCCGGAGGAACTGCGTCTTGGAAAAAGGGTTGTTTTTTTTGTATGAGATGTTGATGCTGATCAGTGATAGTGCTGCTGCTGCTGCTGCTACTGTGATATGTGGAGACCGTAGAATGTACACACGACGCGCACTTTCTATACACAAGAACCATACTCCTTTATGGCATTGTTGTTTATTTAACATGTTCTTATGTTGGCAGGTATTAGTAAGATCCACGGGGGCAAATGGTAACCAACACCATCATTATCATTATCTTTATCTTTTTCATCATCATCATCATCATCAGCAGCAGCAGCAGCATTAGCAGCAGGATCAACAACACAATCAACAACACAATCACCATCAATCATCATCGTCATCGTCATATTTTGGTGGTTAAGTAGTTAATATGATTCGCCCCAATTTGTGCTCATGCTTCTTCTCAACCGTTGTTCTTGTTATTTTCCGATTTTAATCGGCTCATTAGGAGCCCCTTGCCTTTTGGAGGGGCGTCTTGTTGATTTTGATGTCAAGGTGGGGGGGTGGGAGAAGAGAGAGTGATGAGGAGGCCAACTTTTTTTCTTATTTTTGAAATATGATTATGCGCTATCACTTTAGAACCATAATACTTGTTAACCAAATTGCAGCTCCTAAATGCGAAAATATGGATGTTTTGGATTTATCAATATGACCTTATTATCGTTCATTTGTAGCATTAGTAGTTACCTTACTCATCACACACACACACACACACACACACACGCACGCACACCACACACTTACACATACAAACACACCAATACTTCTAAAATTATGATATGTTAACCGCGAACAGCTACTACTATCTACTAATACCACTACTACTACAACCTGCTGCTGCTACTTTTGGTGCCATTGATCGCTCGATATATAAATTACTCAGGAGGATGAGAAATGGCACATCGTCGTCAATGCCCCTCTTGGATCAACGAAGAGAAGAGAGTATAACTACAACAATGAGCCATGTTTCTATATTCTTTACATTCGCACAGCCCTTTAGCAGTGTTTCCGTTTATTATCAAGCAATTCTGAATATTGTGTGCTGTACGTCTAGATTCGTGTACGACGTCGATGCGACTGAGTAAGTCACGAGCTCTTACTAATAATGCCTACTGTTTATTGCAAGTTGTCAATCAAAAAAATGTGCTTTTTTTCGTAATGGAAGCTGTGTTGATGGTACTGGATGAAAATGTCCCTACATTCTCTCTCTTTCTCTCTCTCTCTCTCTCTCTCTCTCTCTCTCTCTCACACACACACACACACACACACTCGCACAGATTTTGGATGTAAGCTGTTTACACCTCACTAAGCCTTATTATTGCTTCGAGTGATGTATAGCATATGCTGTCTCTGCTGGGCTACTTAGATACGTGATCGTTTCGCCTGAGAAGGAGCACAAGATGGGGGTGGATTCACGCGTCGTTGGGTGTTTTGGAGATAGTCAGGCTGAAGGGGGGTGGGCATGGTATTATTAATACTGATAATAACACAAACTATAATCGGCATCGTTTTCGTTAATGGTGGTGGTGGTGTGCTGTTGTTGATATTAGAAGTGCGATGGGGTAGAGTGTATCCTGCGAACGTGCGTGCATGTGTATGTGTGTGCGTGCGTGTGTGTGCGTGCGTGTGTGTGTGTATGTGTGCGTGGTTGTGCGAATTTTATCCCCAAGGGAAAATGCTTACATATGAATGTCGTTATGTGTCCATGAGAGCGCGCACCGATGGCTATTGTAGGTACGAGGGTGTTGTTGTCGGCTGGGATAATGGACGTGCAACTGTAGTCTACACAGACGGCACAACTTGGACGTCCAGATACCCGCCAGAGGAGCGTTATGTCGACATCAAACAATCCGAAGGTACACACCACCGATGAAAACAATGCCAAAGATGTTGTTTTTCGTTCATCTTTTCCTCCTCTATTTCTTCTGTTCATAGGTCTTCTGAACCGGCATTCTGTGAGCGGAATGAACCCAGAGGACATGCCCCTCATTGTCATTTCTCCGCCCGACAACAGCCCTTCGTGAGAATGAAAGATGGCAGTTGTGACGAGCACCATTCCATGAATTGGTGCAGTTTTCAGTTAAAACATCTAGCCATCTAACAAGCAATTCTGATAACGAAGAATTTTCATTTAGTTCACATGCACATCTAGACATGCTGGCATGCAATCATCTAGATCTAGAGATCATGCACATCAAGACGCGCTAGCGCATTCCAATGAGTTCCACAACCCACAATCACATCTAGACATGGTGCACGTGGACACCTCTGGCACAGCTGAGCAGGAAGCACATTCCAGCATTGCAGACAGCTAGACAGTGCCATTGGTCTCGTGCGTTTCACTCGAGCTGTCATTTCTAGATTTGCTAGCTACAGAGCTAGCCACATCCAGATCCATCTAGCCAGAGATGTCCACGCTAGCACGTGCGAGGATTGATCATTTCATTGCTTTCACTGGTTCATTCAAAATCAGCCTAGACGTGCAGAGCAAGCTAGCGAGCAATGAGAATGCACCGGCGCAATGCAGTTGCAGCATAGCAGCAGCAGTGGAGAACGATTTTGGAGCCGCCTTCTAGCCGGCTAGCTGGCCAGCCGCGAGCCGGGCCAGCGGGTCAGCAGCTAGGCAGGCTGCATTTCACATCAATCCAGAAGTCACCAGCTAGCTAACTGGACATTTCAATCACTAGGTTTGCCATCGCTAGATTGAAACAGACACGCTGCTAGGCTGGCACGCTGCCACGAGGCTAGGTGGCCATGCTGGCTCGTCAAGAGGCCTTCGAGCACTGCTCGGCATTTCTTTGGAAAACTCCATGCCATTTTGCCGTCTTTTCGCAAAAACATCATGTCGCAAGAAAAAGAACCCCATGTGAACTCCATTCCTTCTTTTCCTCTCCTTCAAAAATTCCCTGCGACAATCAATTTTGCCATTCTTTGCGTGAAAATAGCATGGATTTCCTATTTCCAGGATTTTCTGAATTCCGAACTTCAACTCGTCTCGGATTCCCCATCCCCTACCCCTATTGCCTCTTCAAGTTCCTAGGATTTGAGATGTGGGCTGTTGCCCGACAGAGATGCGCTCGTGCTCGGGCAATTCGCCTGGGCAGGTGCATTCGGGGAATTTCAAGCGACAGGAGGAAAGTGCTGCACATGGGTCACTCCCATGGCGGAGGGGGAGGGGGGCACGGCCATAGCCATAGCCCCACTGACCTCGATAACCTCCCGGTGCAGTTTTGTCTTCATCATCCTTCCTTCTTATTAGCATAGCTACGAATATCAAATGTCACTGTGAATTCAAATTTGAAAACATGAATGATTGCCATCAAAATCCACTCTCTGTTCTCTGTGTAGGAGGAAGCTGGAAAGAAGGCTCAGCGAATAACATGGGTAATGATAATAATATTAATAATAGCAACCGGTACTACGGCATTCTTCTTTCTCCCCTCCCTCCCCTTCGGAGATATACCGTTGTCTTACATTGTCACCGTATTAACCATCCAGATTGGAATGGGCGCCAATGCAGGCTTGTGCGTAGCAAAAGGAGGAATCGGATTCTACTCTGGTAGATTGCAACAATCAGTCATTCCCGCCATGCACACACTCATCACCCACCCCAGTCATAGTTTATTGCTTATGGATGGCTGCATATTCCCTAGGATCGGCTTCTCTCGTCGCTGATGCCGCGCATAGCGTCTCTGATATGGTGAGCGATGTGGTGGCCCTTATAGCTGTGAAGATAGGACGCAAACCGGCCGATAGCAAGCAACCGTATGGATATGGCCATTACGAGACGCTTGGAACACTTGCGGTATTAAGCATGCCTTGAAGATGTATAGATCTGTGCGTTTGCGGGTTTATTGAAATGGGCTTTTAGAACGCTGGGAAGCCGAGCTCGATCCGACAACTTCTGCAAATCCACGCTACTTTCCTTCTCCCCATCTGGTTCTGTGCTTTTGTCTACATATGAATGCCTAGGTTGCTGGGATGCTGGTGGGGCGGGGTTTGGCAGCGCCTTCCATGGCGTAGACCATCTTATCCCTCTAATGGCCGGAAAGCACGTTGAGCCGGTGTGTATGGTGCCAGCCGGTAAGTGTCAATTAATGGACGCTAGTGCTCAGAATAAGGAGACGATGGTGATGATGTCGATGTCTATTGACGATGATGGTGAATAAGAGATGATGATAATGATGGTGGTGGCAGAAAAGAAGACGTGAGAATAACAATCATTGAGGGCTAGATTCCCGCTCTATCCTCCTCCTCTTCCTCATCGATCTCCTTCTTCTTCGTGGCACTTGTGATAGCAATGGCGTGTGCTCTAGTCTCTGTGGCGATAAAGGAGTGGTTGTACCAAGTCACCGTGAAGGTGGGGAAAGAAGCTCGATCACAGGTAGTATTAGCAGTAGCTGGTAGTAGTAGTAGGTGTTGTTGTGCGAGGGTGCTAATGGCTACTGTCCTTTGCAATCGCATTGGTCACGGCTGACTTGTGATGACGGATTCTCATGAGGCCAGAAACACACATACACACACACACGCACACACACTCATACTTACTTTCTTACCAAACAAGAGGGCATTTCAGTCGATAAAAAAGGGAGAAGACGGTTTGTGTTATTTATTAAAAGGTCTTGATTGCGAACGCATGGCACCACCGGACGGACGCTTTCTCCTCCATCGTTGCGCTCTTAGGCGTTGGCGGATCTGCAATGGGTAGTAGTAGTAATACGACAGCACGAAAAGGGAAGCAGCGCTGCCTTGAGACCGAGAGAGGAGCTCTTGATCCTTGCTAAATCGAAAATAATGGAAGAAACTAGAAAAATAAATCAAATGATTGATTTCTTACAATTTCCCCCTCTCAAACTACTTGTTGGCTTGAGACAGTGGGTAAATGCCGACAAGTGATGCTTTGCGCAATGAGTGCGGGAAATCTTTTTAAGGCTCAATTGATGGTGGAAGAGGGTTATGAGACGATAACGTGTGTGTTTTGTGTGTTTGGTTGTGTTGTCATTGCATACACGCAACATCAGGTTTTCCATATTTAGATCCCATCGGCGCCATTATGGTGAAACATATAGATTACTCATCGTCGTCATCATCATCACCATCATCACCATCATGCTGAAAAATACTCGGCACTCAGAGTTGTGGTTGTTGCGGAAGATGTAGGACACGAATGATTTAGTGCACACGCGCACAACGCTACAAAGCGCAAAATCCACATATGTTCTGTTTTGAGTCATACAATACTTATTCAAAAACCACGATGCCGATGATGATGATGATGCTGATGATGATGATGATGGCAAAATCAGGTGAGTGGCATGATCATGAAGACAGGAGTGGAAATTGGCTGGGAAGCGGTTCATCATCTTGTGGATGCACAGGTGCTGCAATGAATACATGCAAATACATGTATATATATATATATATATGTAATATCCACCAAAACATGTACAAGTAACAAAGAAATAAGATTGTCGAAGACTGATCTATTTCCTCTTCTCCTCCCCTCCCCCGCTCTTACATCCGAAACAATTGGATAAAGGTCAACGAGAGGGTTCTGGACGAAGTGAAGGCGATTGGAAGAGATCTATCGGAAGAGGGGCACATCAAGAACGTGCACAACGTTCGGTGCAGGCG
>ADNK01003217.1:0-18299 GCA_000320545.1 Bigelowiella natans CCMP2755 | reverse complement strand
TACTAACGTAATTTTACTTAACGTAATAATAACTAATATAATAACTAATAAATATATATATATATATATATATATATATATACATATAATTGATTCAATTCATAGATGTGTTGATGATGCGGTGATGATGTAATTGTCATTAGTTGTGTCGACGTTATTAAACGTCCGAGAACGAACTGCCAGCAGCAGCTCAACAATAACAACAATAACAACAACAACACAACCTTGATTTCTCCTGTTAGCATGCGGCCAGACTTGTACTCCTATAAGTTCATCATCATCATCATCATCGTCGTCATCATTATTACCATGATCATCGTAAGTGGGGAGACCGAGCCACGTCACACACCCAACACAACATATATCACAATACCAATACGCACACTTAATTCTTTACGGAGGCCGCGCTCTCACCATAGGATCATAATTGCAATTATCATTAGAAATACTACTGCTTATACTACTGCTTGTACTACTACTACTACCTCGTAGATTCGCTTCAATTCTTGGTCGTCATCCAGAAAGTACGTCAAATATTGATAGGGAACCTTGTACCATTGGATAAGTATATAATCACAGCATTAATCATTCAAGTGCCAACGTCAACGACGGCGAGATAGAAGACAGGACAGGTGTCAAAACCATGATGATTCTGCTCATGCGAACATGGCAGCAGCAGCAGCTGTGTGTACAGTGTACTGTGTACACTTCGGATATAACCCGCTCTTTCTTTCATTCTCCAGAGCATAATCATTCTCGCAATGCCAAACCACGACGATGGTTGCAGTAACAACAACAACAACAACAACTACTACTACAAGAATCGTCACTTCAAATGCTCGTCATCATTGCAAATGATCATCATACGTCAATATCCGGATTTCCCCCCTTCGCTCGGTGCTCCTCCACCGTCTCTTGGCCCCCCGAGAAAGCAAACTTCTTTATCTGATAAAAGCACCATAGAATTGATGACGATGAAGAAGAAGAAGAAGAAGAAGAAGAAGAAGAGATATTGATGATGCATCATGCTAGTTCCAATTGTGTAATGGGCCAACCCTGTAGCTTATTTCCTTCATCAATGATGACAACAGGGATAGTCGTATACTCTCTCTCTCTCTCTCTCTCTCTCTCTCTCTCTCTCTCTCACACACACACACACACAGACACACATCCGCGCGATATTAAGTCGATGACCTCATCATCATCTTCTTCCTAATCATCAATCATCATGATCTTCATGTTTGCAGAGCTATGATTACCTTGGTTTCGATTTGCTTAGGCGTATCCGTCAGGAAAATGGCTGAATTTTGGTCCGATGAGCTCATTTTGGTGGAGCTTCCTGATATCACCATTTCGATAAGAGTATGAGAATGATGATGATGATGATGATGATGATGATGAGGATGGTGGTGTAAAAAGTGCTATTGCATCGTCATGGTTCTTCTACTTGACGTACATATGCATATGCTGTTTCCTACCGATTATTCTACATGACGTAACGTACACATGTATATGCTGTTTATATTTACTACTGCGACGAATCGTGAAAGAAGCAGTAGTAGTACCTTGCAAGGCTGGAAAGAACTTGGAATGTATCAATGCAGGCTTAAGATATTTGAGCCTCGGTGCGACATCACGAGTCATGCGGAAGTAGGGATCCTACGAGGAAGGGGTTGGGGAGGGGGGGAGGGAAGGAGGGAAAAACACACACACATAAACACAAACACACACAATGCTCATTGTAAAGACTGTTGATGGGAGAAGCATGCAATAACTGAGGGATGATGCATTTCTGCTGCTACCTAACAACGCTATCAGAAGGCGCACTACTTATTTGGGCGTCAATGGTCAAATCATCAACATTCTATCATTTACGATGATTGCATACAACCCACTGTAATACCTGGTCAATAGCGCACGGAATAAGACACGGCACGTCGATTTTAGTCCCAAATATGTGCGGAAAACAATTACCTACGGGTCAGCAGTAGGACAGCATAATAAGATGCTGCTGGTGATGATGATGATGGATGTTGATGATTGAACATCATCGGCACTAAAGCCAATCTGTATCCCCCCCCCCCCCCCCCCCCCCCCAAAAGTATTCACTCATATCCATTCATATGCACAACCTTTGGTCGGTAGGTTGTGGTGTGTTGTGGCGTGTTCTCGTGGATTTCTATGTCTTGTTTTTGTTTTTGTTTGTTGATTGATTGGTTCATCAATTCATTGATTCATTCTTCTTGTCCTTGCTCTATATTACTGAATGATGGGGCGGCTTGGATGGCTGGATAACTGAACTTTCCACAGTGTGCCTCAAGACCGAACCCGAATATGCCCTTTATTCAATATAACACACAAGATTTTCATACACATATTTAGTCTCTCTCTCTCTCCCTCTCTCTCTCTTCGTGCGAACGAGTGTGTTTGATGTCCAAGAACACGCAGGTCTTCAAGGTGGTGGGATATTGCTGCATGGGGAGTAAGTAGTCAGCTATTATTATCATCAATTACATGTATCTGGTTGGCTGTGACTGCTTTCTGGATCTTACAGACGTTCGGATAGAGGTACTGAATATAGTCTAGATCCGTGAAGATGAAAGTCTTCGTGATGTCAAATCCCACCTAAGCAGCAATCAATACCAACCCTGAATTAATCAGTAGCCTTTGTGTGTAAACGAGGGGGGGGGGAGGGGCTACTTGATGAAAACAAAGACAAAAAAGATGTGTTATTTTATAAGCAAGCAAAGGCAATCAAGAGACGACCCGAAAGACGACTCGCTATATGTTCTTCTTCTTCATCACTTCTAACTGCCAAACTACCGCAATAATGTCTTTTGCGTTTTCGAATGCCAATTTGTGGTATTCTGAGAGGCTCTAAAATGACGACAGAGATGACGACATGTCGATGATGAGACAAAAGTAGTGAGAAAGCGCTCAGAATTTTGAACATCATGCGCTGATATGTGTTTATGCACGCGCAAACACACACACACACACACACACAGAGAGAGAGAGAGAGAGAGGGGGGGGGGGGGGGGGGGGGGGGGCGGTGACTGCAATTAAGCGGGATACACAGATTACGCGTGCTACTTTCTAACTATCCACACCTTATCCTTGAAGAAGAACTTCTCATCATCGGTGAGTTGAATCACGAGCGGTACGTTGAAAACCTACAAGTGGCGATCGATGGTGATGGCGGAAAGAAGAATGAAAAGGATGCTGATGATGATGAAAACGATAGCGTCGTGCAGCACCCTACCTCTTGCAAATATTTGGTGAACATAAATGGAATAAGATGGCCCATGTGCATCGACGCTGAGGAGGGTCCACGACCGGTGTAAAGATAGAAGGGCTTTTTCTTCTCATACCTTGATCAAACACGATGGGAAGTGGTGTGTGGTGGTTTGTTGATTAATTCACCACACAAACACAAATTCCCAAAAACTTACATAGACACTTACAAAGAAAGAAAACATAATTGAATTTTAAGTAGAGTTGCATCTGGTGTACTTACAGGTCCAGGATATTGTCGAATTCTCGGTGCGAGTAGAACATGCCGCGTCGTAGCCATGGATGAGCTTTCCTACGCAAACAAGTGTTCAGTGCGTTGAATTTGATCAGGCCGCGTGTTTGCTACCGTCCAGTAAGTTTTTCAAATCTTTTAATGAGCTTTTCGTCGATCTCACTCGTCCCAAATTGCTCGATCAGCTTTGCATAGTCTGGAGAAGAGGTCAGTCATCAAAAGCACTCGAAAAACAATCGCTTCAATCATCCTAATCATTACCGATAGAGCCTGTAGCCGAGTCTCCTTGCACGGTGATAGGGTTGATAACTTGGTCACCCCCAGCTCCGCTTCCCTGAGGCTTTTCGGAGTCGGCCATGGCTGAATGAGTACGCTGGAATTTGGAGAGGGGTTTGAGGACAGATTCAGCGAAGTAGAAGAATTACAGCAAAGTAAGCCGATCACATTGAAGTAGAAATGCCGTTCATTCTTGTATAAAGCTTCGATTGTTTCATGACGCTAGGGTAAATCGGAACCTGGTTTCACCAATATCCTACTTTCTGCTCTTCGGTAAGATCTAACCATAGACGAGAGCATCACGTACAGAGCCTTCAGGCTTTGCGTGGGAGATTCTCGGATACTTCTTACGGGAATCCCGGAGAGCGAAGCTCATAGAAAATTCAAGAAGCTTGGAAATTTCCGGTTTTTCCAGAAATAGCACACGAGAGCTTGCAGGAATAAAAATGTTTGACAATTTGTCCTGACGACAAAGACTAACATGGAGGGTACTATCAGTTATACCCCTGCTGCACAGATTGTTTTTTACATAACACAGATGTATGCACGTGTATGCGATAATGCCCTTTGATTTGCTATTGAATTCATGAATAACCGGCAAAATCGGATAAGAGCAACTTCAAGTTTCGAGAGCGAACTTTGCGTGCAATTACAAGGCATTTCAGAGGTAGTGGCATCTTTGGGAGCCTGGTATTCAAAAATCTGACGTAGAGAAACATTAGCCTGAGGAAGGAAGAAGGCTGAAAGACTAGTTTTTCTGGGAGATAATTTTGAGTTACACTGGCCACATTTTTTATCTTAAATTTTAGAAAATTATCGTTTAAAATTTGACGAAAACTCCGTTATTGGACTTCAATGAGAAGTCGTAACATGAAATACTAATGCATTTCCAGTAACTGCGTGATGCAAACTGCCAGCTCTTTCACAAGCTTTGACAACACACCAGAATCCAAAAACCAAAATCCAAAACTATCGACGTAAATCCACCCCACTCATGCAATGTTCATTATTCTTGCTATTCTTTTTAATCCCCTAAATTATGAACTAACAGGTTCAAAAATATGCCAAAGGAGAAGAGAGAATACGACCGACGGAGTGGAACTGGCCGTGACCCAACGAAAAATCCAAAGAACGGTTCCTAAACACATCGACTTGATCTACGTTTCTTGAATGATCGTTGGAATTTGTTATGAAGGGCATGGAAAAGCAAACTGGGGAACTTACAAAGATGAAATGGTTGAAGCTGATCCTAATTCTGGGCGCCCTGGGCCTGAAAGGTGTCCTGTTTTCGCACCTGAAACGTGAAATGAATTGCAAGTGATGCAGTGATTTGACAACATCTTCACATTCTTGGTGACGTGTGGTAGGAAGGAAAGAGGGAAAAAGATAACAGGAACCCAGTACCTAGAAGATTACATGAAATCAATCGGACATGAGGTTGCAACGAAGCCAGTGCAAACAGTAGCACCCAGACGAAAAAAAACTGGCAAGATGTCACTTGCAGAATTCCACGCTCAAGGCCAAGTGGAAGCTTGAAGATGTCTTAGATCCTAATAGGAAGAGTACATGAAAGGCATTTAAAACTGTCATCAACCAACACCAAGTCAAGTTCCCTTCAATTTTGACAATGTGCATGCAACAAGCTCAGCTATGGATCACATTGCGCTGGTGAAATGTTGATAATGGACATAGCAATATCACATGTACTAAGCATATGTGGTATTACGTGTATGTGATAAGTATCCGATAAGTATAGACATAGTAATGTCATGTGTACTATGCATATGTGGTATTACGTGTCTACAATGTTGCTCTGCTTCGTTCGATTCGAATCGATGCATTTCTTGCTAGCTTGTGTGTGACAGAATGGTGCATCGCTACAAGCGAACAAGCGGCGCTCTCTATGTTCGCACACAATTCATGGGGAATTGCTGCGCGCGTGCACCTGGTCCAGTCTAGCAGTGCTAGAATGCAATGTTTCCAAGTTTGAAAACTGACAAAAACCATGACACAACACGTCGCACGACTAGCTAGCTAGACGAGCACCAGAGCAGCGAGGCACAACCTCAACCACACTGCATGATGAATGCAAAACCGGCCACATGGTCAAGTCTAGCAGCTCATGCTAGCTGGTCAGCTACTAGCGCGTCCAGCAGTGCAATTCAGAAACAGAACCAGAGAAGCAGAGTGCAAACAACAATGAAAGCCAGCTAGCCAGCAGCGCAGTTCACCGTCATCAGCCCAGCTAGCCAGCAGCGTGCTCTAGCTAGCTAGCTAGTGCCAGCGTGTGCAAGTTTTTCCAAACCAGCAAACCGAAAAGTTTTGCATCCACCTCCAGGTCTTCCAGTCTTGTGGTCTTGCTAGCTGGCACCCACTGCTGGACTAGCTCTCTGGCTCTGGAGCTAGCTAGCGAGCTGTCCCGCAGTTCCTGCAGCCTGGCTAGCAAGCCCAGACGGTTGGACAGTCCAGCAGTCTGGAAGTGCCAGCGTGCTTGGTCAATGAAAGCCAGGGCAGCCAACTGGTCACAACTTGGCAAGCCCAAAGGCTCTTGCATTTTTTTGTGAATTGCGATTGTGATTGATCCACGTCCAGCACGCAGCACACCACGACGTTTTGTTGAGCTGAAACGCGCAAGTGTGCGCACACGTTTGCACGCAACACTGCAGCACTGGGCTTGTTGGCTTGCCTGGTTGCTGTGCTTGTGCTTTTTGCCACGGAACAGTTGCTGGAGTTCGAAGGCCAGCACCGTCAGGACAGGCTCAATGCGTGTCGGTTCATTGCTGCTTTTCTGCATGAATTATGAATGTGAAAGAAAAAGAAGATGAAGAGGTTTGCGAATGATGGAGTCGTCCAGCACAGGGTAGGCCAGTGAGGCCAGTGGAAGGTTCATTTCAAGGCCGCGTTCAGCGATGCTGAGCTGCCATGCTGCCACTTGGCTTTGGTCGCTGATTGCAGAAAACGACAATTGATTGTTGTTGTCACAGGCGCAAAATGCATGGGATTTTGATGCTAACAATTTGGCTGCTGGGTCAGCAAGCAACAGCTGACGCTTGGCACGCTTCTAGACTTCCATCACGCACACAGCATGTTGTCAAGTAGTCCATGGCTAGTGACAGGTCCCACTCAATTGACCATCCACAACATTTTGGCCGTGTGCGATTTGCAAGAACTGCATGATGACCACAGCAAAGAAAATCATGCAATGCACACGCAAACTTGTGACACGTTGCAAATCAACCGCTCCAACATTGATTTTCACAATGCATGGCTATGGATTTCCAACATGATTCCTCCTCTTTCTCTTACTTCTTCTTCAATGATTGTAAACGGTGCTTGGTGATGCCAAATCAAGACACCGTGAAGATCATCACTGTGGTTTTCCAGCAAGCATACAACGTGTTGCAGCTGAACAGACCTACGTCAACAAATCCAAAACGCTCGATGCAGTGGGTGAATGTGTTCATTCAGACGTCTGCTT
The DNA here is from genome assembly GCA_000320545.1 of Bigelowiella natans CCMP2755. Classification (NCBI taxonomy): domain Eukaryota; phylum Cercozoa; class Chlorarachniophyceae; genus Bigelowiella; species Bigelowiella natans. The sequence continues at coordinate 11,019 of ADNK01003217.1, read as the reverse complement.
TCTTCTGGTTTTTGGTAACATCAGATTTCAGAATTTCGTGTACATGTTAATGAAATATATATTTTCTGCTAGGGAAAGCATGAACCTCTGTATTTTGGGTAAGGCATCCTATCAATTAAATTGTGTTTGATCATGCATTTTTCTTCAGTGTTTTTCTGAACATGTTGATCATAGATGGCAAGCTCAACTGGTGTTTGGGGCAGTAATCGTGGTATCAATCTATATTTTATTTTTTTTTCGTTCCCTCCACAGCTAGACAGTCTTTGTCTTTCCTAGTTTACTTATATTTTATTGAAAGTTTTCATGATCTAACTTCGTCAGATATTTGGATCGTATTTAGGACTGTATTCAACGTAGGGAGCAACGACATACACCCTAGAGGTGAATATCTAAAATCGAAACTTGTAGGTACATTTCCCTTTCCGCGATGTACACGAGTGTAAATCTTTCAAGTGCCAAGCTCCCTCAACAGCTTGGTTTCTATTTCAAGTCATTCGGGCTAATTCTACTGGCGCTCCAAATACTAGCGGTAAATAACCCAAACGTACCTGTTCGCAAGTTTTACGACTGAAGTACATTTATATAGGTTATCGGAACCCTGATTACAGCGACTAATAGAATTAATGCTCTCCGCCACGCCGCAACCATCTTGCTCATTATATTTCTATTCATAATGGCCGAACCAGCCTGGATTAAATTACGAATGCTTATAGATGAACTACATAAAGGGACGATAGCCGAAAACATCTGCGATACAAAGAGCTCGAATGAAAGAATCTCTAGAAGTAAACAAAATGACGCCCATAATACAAAGACAAATGGAGTGAAGGTGCCAACAACAGAGAATCCTGTTTTGATGGAATGCGTGGACAGCAAACGTAGTGATAACCCTGGTTCTCTGAAATTAGAATATTCAAGCGTTAGCACGAAGTCACAGAAGATAGTTACAAGCTCTCCTACAAACGGCGACCGACGCTCTGCTCTTAAGAGTCAGAAAAATATTCAGATGAATCGAACGAGACAAAAGCTTACTCGTTTGATTTTCATTGTTCCCATCATGGGTGCTACAGCAGTTATACTTCTTGCCATTGTTGTTTTCAGACAATACACCAGAGGAGGTAGCTACTCTCAAGATACTGATGAGGAATCAAACCAATATTCTCCACTTTCAGATCTTATTGATTACTGTGTCATATTTGTGACGATGTACTTTCAATTTTATGCTCACTCTCGTTTCCCTAAATGGTTTGAAATTTTTTTGGATCGAATTGCTGCATACTATCCGTATCAATAGTCAATAGCTTAGATTATCTGGGGGAAAATTACTTGTAAGAAGTAAAGATTGTTCAAAAGTATAAATCGTATCATCAACGATATAATTCTAATGTTATCATATGATTTCACACCTTGTGCCTTTCAACTTTTATTACTGGGCTCAAGGGCACCACCGTCTTCCTTATTTTTCCTCGAAGGATTGTAGTGCGCGTATGCAGATATTTGAGAAGCACTAGAGCAGTTCGTATCGTATTGCTTAGCTAGTTAGGATGTTGTGTTTTGCAAGGAAAATGTCTAGCTTGTGCTCGTACCTATGTAACGCTACGTAAATATTGGCCACATACGCACGCTATCTAGAGCCATGTAGTTGGTATTTACGTTCTTTCACCGTTTCGGTGGTTGTTTGAATGCGCGCTTATATTACTACGCTTTAGTAGGTGAATTTGATTGCCCGTTGGCAGCAAATAGACAAGCGCATCTAGCACATTACTAGATTAGCTAAACGCGTAGCGCGTAGTGTTGTGTCACATCCACTGGTACAAAAGTAAACTTATCTAGCTCACTATGTGCAATGCAGAATGGCACACTATGCTAGTATGCTAGTATGGCATGTGTGACAGATTTACACTCATTACTAGATTTGGTAAATGCTAGAATGACAGTCGTCCACTAAGGACATCTTTTTCAGTTCAAAAACATACTTTTGCTTATCTTTCATGGATATACCAGCATTTATCTCCGTGCACACATCTACCCGTGCGCTGAAACCGTCTACATATTTCATCAATCTCGGGCTCATGCACCCTGGTGCCAATGGACGAACCGTGAAAATTATTCTCAGAAATTCGTGTTTCATCCTTGTCATCATCCCTTCTCTCCCTTTTGCTCCGCCGAGGCCGTATTTCGGGATCATGCAAGAATCTGTATTTAGTTAGTAGACGGAAATGCTTGAGTGTGAGTAGCCTAATCCTAAAGTCTGCTAATATTACCATGTGGTGGGTGGTGGTAGTATCAAATAGATCGTAGATGTAGTTGATGTACTCTCTTCCTCTTTTCCCTCCTCCTCCTCCTCCTCCTCCTCCTCCTCCTCCTTTACTGCTATACTACTGAATTACTACTACCTAATACTACTACCATTTACTATTGCTGCTGTTGGTGATACCTGCATTTGTCCCCTTTCCAGCAATCTCCAAGTGCAAAAAATCTACACGGCACTAATCTACATGGTAATCGTTTTCTTTTTTCCCCCCTGATTTCGTCCTGGTTACCGTCAATATGATCGTCGCCACTGTCATCGTCCTCAAGTATCTCCCCCTCTTCTTCTTCTTCTTCTTCTTCTTCTTCTTCTTCTTCTTCTTCTTCTTGTTCTTCTTGTTCTTCGTCTGTGCTCATAGTTAGATCGATAACCGTCCTTCCCCCCTCGACAGTGTCTGCTACCTGCGACTTTCTGCTATAATCATAAGCACCCGCTCGCCGCTTTACGTTACTACAACTACTGCTGCTGCTGCTACTACTACTACTAATATGACTGCTGCTGCTGTGTTGTTTTATAGCCTTAGTAGTAACATGAGATGTATCTTGTGTAACTGGTCTAGAACCATATCCCCCATCCCCATCTCGGCTTTTGCGAGGAATGCGGGTAGCTTTACGCGACGATCTTGAGGGGTTTCGCGAAGACGCAGCGGCTGCGGTAGCCTTATTCTTCTCTCTCGACGGGGTGTGCTTTGCCATGTATTTTACCCTTTGCCCGAACTTGTCTTCTGTGGTATTCAATGCACACCAAGCTCAGAGAAAAACCCAGAGTGTACGGCACTGAACTTCTAAAGGAAGGAGAATCGTGCAGCTTCTGTGTGAATTCAACGATGACGCGTTTGATGTCTATTGTCCTACAAGGCATTGCGCATAAATCGCTATCTTGGTACATAATACAGGTTTTATAAATATCTATTGCCTTTTGTTTTTCTTTCCCCTCCTCCTCTTCTCCATCCCGTCCGATTTGATGCGACACGGCGCGGCTTACTGCTAGTAACAGAACCCTCTCTTGCTTGTGTAGAATGACTGCCGCTGGTAGTATTTGCTGTGCTAGTATGACTATGGAGAGGGACTTTTCCCTTGCGCGGCTCTTTATCATTATTGGTTACTGAAGGGGAGATGGCAGGAGAGCCTGTAATCGGATTTATCGTTGCACTTCGCTGTGGTAGGGAATGATGGGGAGGAGGAGGAGGAGAGATATGATATGATGAAACACAAGTGATGAGAGCAAAAGATGGGTGGTGAGAGATATAGAAACCGGAATTGCACAAGCCAGCGAAGAAAGTTGAGGAAAAATGACAAGATGTATTTTCTCGGAAATTGGAAATACTCTTTCTTCAGAATGGACTTGATCAAATACGCAGCCCTTTATATTATGTCGCAAAATTCTTCTGTGGAGACACCTCTTTCCTCAGTGCTAGTCGTGGAATACCATCAGCAGAGAGTCCCCTCGGTTCTTCACCTTTTCTCTTTCCTTTGTTCAGATGCACTCTTTTGGCGTAATTGAGTACGTAAATTTTGCCTTTTATCGTTTTCCATTGTTCCACATTATCTAGATCCACTATTTTCCAGCCTACATTCATGAATTGGGATATGGGTGAGTGAGTGAGATTTTATGTTGATTTGATGGCAAAGTCCACCTCGGAAAACTTCTTCGATGATGCGCTGAGGGCAATCAAAGCTCTGTAAGTCCTCTAAGATTGAGTCGTAGTCTATCTTACTTATGTAGCGTTCCTTCGAAGACGATGCTGCCTCTGTCAACGCAGTGTTCTGACGTGCTCGACGCTTGTGTGGTGGCGGTGGGGCGCGGCGGTGATTCCCACTCTCGGCTGAGGACACAGCTTTACCACCACTTCTCCGCGCAGCGCGCATAACTATCCTGATTAAGCAGAGGAGATAGAAAGTCCCGGGGACGGAAGAGGACTATCTGATGAGAGTGTGCGCACTAGTTGGGTGCATTGGACGCGTTGTGCGAACCCCATTGTTTTGGCTCATTGTAGAACACCTTCCCGCGTGACTGTTTATTCCCAGAATTGCCTTCCTTTTTATCCTGCGACAATGAATCAGAGACTAAATTCTTTAAATTCTAAGAATTCTTCTAAATGGCGTTGCAAACACTGAAGGCGAGAGAATGGTGTGCCCTCTCACCTCGTGTTGGAGGAAAGTCGACGCACTGTTGCTAAACCGTGTGGATTGTTTCACCGAATGGCATGCACGTTGTTCATTTTGTTGGCAAAAAACGGAAGCTTGACAAATGAGCAAGTTTGTCTAGGCGTGCCAACTGATCGAACGCTTGCACGTCACAAGAACGTCCCCAACACACGTCTCGCACACATCATGCAACATTCAAATGCCTCTGCGATGCAGAGATGCATGTGCTTTGGCTTCAATGTGCAGAGTTTTGTGTCAGACAGGTCATGGTCTGGCTGGATGCAATGCTAGAATGTGTGATGCACAGCTAGACAGGTCCAGAGTCTGGAGGTGGCGGCGTGCATGCTTCAGCTTTGGCCAACCTAGCAACACTAGAACATGTCACATCGCCCGATGCGTTGTTGTTTTGCATGCATGATCTCCGAGCTAGTCATTTTGATCTAGACACCTGACTACAGCCTCACGTGAAAGGAGTGTGATGCGCAGCATCACATGGGAGCCACAGCGGAGATGAACTGGTCCAGTGATGTTCCCGCCCACATGTCCTTTTTCACATGCGACGACCAATTGCTTGCGCATGTGCAGCTATGCAGCTTGGCGGTGCACATGAGGAAGACAATGACACATCCGCATATGTAATTTGTGCCTCACATCGCACACACTAGCAAACATATCTAGACATCGCAGCGTGCTAGCGTGATAACATTTTTTTTGAAAGATTTACAACTGCTGTCGATGACATATGGTCGATGTGGATACCTAAAGCTGTTCACTTCGTCGTCGGATATAAGTCTCAAACCGGAATGGAGTAGCTTCGATTTTGGATTGTATTATCTCCGTAGCCGTATCTCTCACATAAAGAGAGTCTTCCTTATCATCTATAACCGGGAAAACCCTATAAACCAAGTATCTCAGCAATGCAGTTTCTGCAAAGAGAAGACATGGATAGCATAACTACGACATAAGACTTTAGCTCTTTGCTGTTATGTGATATATTTATTAAGAACAAAAAATGAACGATCGTACCGGTCAAAATCGCCCTGGGAGAGAGGCATGAAAACACGTGTAATATGTAACGTATCACACAACTTGTGTTGCATGGCTTCCTCGTACAATGCTGCCCCTCCGATTACGTACGCTATGCCCGAGAAACGACCTTCAGGGATGATGTGGAAACGAGAGAACTTGGATGGTTGAATTCTATTAATGCGGACGTTACTGTAATATTAATGTCTTCTTCGTTCATTACTACCAACTTCCTGTGCTAGGTCGCTTTTCAGTAGAGCTATAGCACCCTCCAAGCTATCAGCAAAGAGCACTGATGGTAGATGATATCAGAAAGAATACATTTTATGCTACAACATTCATTGCCAATCAGAATCTTCGTCGGGCAAGTGGATTGGATTACTTCGTGATATATACGCGAATTCAATTCTGATTGTGTGTATTACGTTTACACGATGATTTTGGCAATATGACTATACATCGCTCGCATCATGATGATAGAGTATTATTCATGGCGTACGTCGTATATTTAAGCACCGTTTCTCTCGAGCCCTTCTTTTTTTTCTTCCCTTTGGCCATATGCTGCTGTCTCAGTATTACGATTTTGCAAGCTCCGAGAAACGACGACATTAATTCTATTCTTCAAGGGTCGAAACTTAACCTGTGGGTAAAAGTAAGATGGATTGGGTTAGCGTGTGGATGGGATTAGTAGTTGTTAAAGAGAGATTGACAGATAGACACACACACACACATATATAGAGAGAGAGAGAGAGAGAGAGAGAGAGAGAAATAGAGAGAGGGAGAGAGAGGCAAATAAATGAAGAAATGGAAGATGCATATATATATATATATATATATATATATATATATATATATATATATATATATATATATATTATGTGTGTGTGTGTGTGTGTGTGTGTGTGTGTGTGCGTATGTATTGGCTCATTTTCATAATCCTTTTCAACAAAAAAACCGCTACTACGCTGATACTTCTAATTTCTGATCATCGATCGCAGTTGATGTCAACATGGAGTGGTGACGCGTTGTATTGGCCTTCTTCTTTCCTTTGCTTTCACCTATACTATGCTACCGCACCGGTATAGACTCCCATGTTATTCGTCCCATTATCACAGCATTCATTTGATGCTCTTGCCCTTTTTCATTAGCAAAGAGGATCACCATAATAAGAAATTTATGAATAAATCTTTTAACAAACAATTTCGGCACGGCTAGTACTCTTGAGACAATAAATAGACGTTCGAGCACATATTGCGTGGAAACAAATGCGCTTGATGTGATATATAATATAGTACACGGAGCCGTCACCTGGAGGCGTATTTGGGACATTCGTTGTGATATTTCGGAAGTGTGCCATGTCCTCTGGGATGTTCCAAATCAAACCTCCATCCCGCCTATCATCAAGACGATTGGCATCACGAATATACAACAACAGCAACAACAACAACAACAGTAACCGCAAAAAGATCACTAAATCATCATCATCGTTATTATCATCATAATCAACCATTAGGTAGACCGCAATATAGGCAACATGAATGTTGTGAATGTGTGTGAAAATAGCAGCAGTAGCAGCAGCAGTAAATGTAGGTAGGACAAGTTGAGGTTGTCTCATCACCCAATAGCATTAGATTCGTCGGCAATAGCGACGACAATCCCTAACTAAGGTAAGTATTCGTATGCATTTGTTAATTATCTTGTAGAGAAAATTAACACACTCATACACACACACACACACACTGATACACCATTATGATGAAGCAGCAAATTGTGGGTTGAAATACGAAACGAATTTCATCTTTATGCACACGCAAAGATGTTCAACGTGATGGGGTCGTTTCGGTCATTGTCTCTCGGTTTGTGTCTTAGCACTGTTTTATGAACCTTGATATCTCTTTCATTCGATGGTGAGCGTTCTTCTTTGTCATTGCTGAGCCTTTCTTTGCTACCACTGCTGCTGCTGCTGTTACTGCGAGCCATTTTACTGCCACTACTATTACGGAATACCATCGTCCTGTCCTTCCCACCACCGCTAAAACCCTAGAACAAGAGGTGAATCTTACTACAAAGAGAGGGAGAGAGAGAGAGAGAGAGAGAGAGAAGGAGAGAGAGAGAGAGAGAGAGAGAGAGAGAGAGAGAGAGAGAGAGATCATTATGCTTATTTGCTAATCCACGTTCAGTTTTATGTTTCATATTCATCTGCCCCTTACCTCTCATACAATGGAAATATGTGTCTTTGTGTGTGTGTGTGTGTGTGTTGCGTATTGACCCTCAGCCTAGATCTTGGGCTGGAGTATCTCAACTGATTCGAGCTAAGGGCAAAAAAAGAAAAATCATCGTTGATGTGTCTATGTGAGTTGAAATTGTGTGTGTCATGGGTTATTTATCATCAGGCAGATTGGTCAACGTCGTGTACCAGCGTTCAAACAGCCCTGTAGCAGCCCAGGGCATGTCTACCCGACCAGTGCGCAAGTGAGCACGATTCCTTATCAATCCTCCTATTTGCCCCCTCGTTGCTATTACATTGATGCAACGCATATGCAGAGAAACGCAAGCCACACGTCCTCCGTCACATACTCGAAGCGGCACGCACGGTGAAAACAATACTCTTTAATGCTTGAAAATAAACGACACCCCGCAATAGGATATAGAAAAGCCTATATGAGCCGGTTATTCGTAACATATAGGCACCTTTACTGCTGCGGGTGACCCTAGCGATAGAGAGCGCAATGAGGCCGCTCATAGCCAGACACAGCGGAGGGACGCGTGCCATTCAATCATACACTCGCAGTCGGTCAAGTACATGTAAGTTGTTGCGAGGTCCAGATAGATGTATTCGGCTTGGATTTTTGTCTAAAAGGAATCTTGAAATGTGAGCGAAGACACTGTGGAAATTTATACGACGACACGCATTCGGAGATGTCTCTCAGCGAGAAACTACCCCGGCACAGCTTTGCGGAATACCAAAAGCCAACACTAGATCCGGACAAAAAGCACACGATTTCTAAACTACGACAACTCGAAATAGTCACTCTGATTTCGTGACGGAAGACGTTTTTTCGTGTACGACAACGTTTTCAGCTCTTCCCTGCTCTGTTCTCCTTCCATTGTCATTTTCCTTGCAAAAGAGCTTCAAACAACCCCCTGCTGCTGCTCTTGTCGTCCCATGAAATTGGATGAACGACAAGGACTTTAGGATGTCGCAGGGTATATTTCCGTTCTTTCCAACATGTGCTTGTCGTACCTTGAAGGATATTTCAAGGCGGCCGGTCCTTTCTACACATCCGAGCCGGGACACGTTCCCCCCTCCTCCTCGCTTCCACCATGGCACGGACGACGGTTCGGGTGTAGCAAATTACATCCTTGTGTACCACCATCCCGTTTATTACCTCTCCCAATTATGAGATCGTCGTTCGTCGCGGTTGCTCTTCTTCACGCTCTCTATGGGGGTAGTGCTGCAGGGTTGCCGTGCACTACCACCGCCGGAGTGTTATGCCAACCGATGAGCCGGGGGTTGGGTCCAGATCCGAAATCAAGACGAGTTATACAGCCTCGATCACACAGAACGAAGAGGAAGGGCCGATTTGCGCAGAAAACACCACTTAGACCATGGGTTATGGGGAGCAGAAATGCGAGAAAGAGTGCTGGAACTGAGACTCCCGCCGACCAAAAACGCACTTTGTCTTCTTCCACACTGTTGCGGATGGTAAGTAAAGGTAAACAGACGTCGGCCGCTGGAGTTAGGAGGAAGAGGATGATGAGCTTAAAGGCAGGAATTCCAATCAGGCAAAGGGGTTACCCCCCCCTTGTAGGGATGGCAAAAGAGAGGAAAGACGCCATTTACCGATTTGGTTGCTGGTGCTGCGGCCTCCTTGGCACTAACACTGCAGTTGGGAGTTGGATTTGGGGTGCGACCAACCTAATAATGCAATAGGAAGATGGAATCTTGAATATGTATTGTCCGAACGACTCTCTTCGATTCACTTTAAGCGTTGCAACGTCGTGAGTGCATAATGATGCTCGTCTTCATTAATACCCATAGCTTTGTGCTTGCTGATGTTCCATCTTATCGATGCTATCATCTTTATCATCAGCACCCTCCCTCAGCGCTATCTGACTATGACATGATGTCGGATCCAAATCAGCTATTCGAGACACAGAAGTATGGGCTGGAAGAGCACCATTACGCATTGCATGTTGATTTTAGTAAAACAGTGTATTTTCGTGATCAATCACCCCCCCCCCTCTCTCTCTCTCTCTCTCTCTCTCTCTCTTTATCACACACACACACACACACACACACACACTAACACAAACACAAACGCAAACACAAATAATGTACCCACCACAGGTATCTGGGAACGTGGTACGAAGTTGCCTCGATGAAAAAAGGATTTGCTGGAGCTGGACAGGAGGTACATTCATACGGGAAAAAAAAAAACAGTGAAGGGGCGGGATTGAGGAAAAGCTTGGAGAATAACAATTCATATTATTGACAATAACAACAATAGTGATGATGATAATGCATCCAACAACAAGGGCAATAACTTACTCTCCTATGATGCTGCGCTGCTTAGGACTGCCACTGCACGCAAGGAATGTACGGAGTAGACCAAAAGCGCAACCGCATTTTGGTAAGTAAGCAGCAGCAGACAAAGAAGAATGTTTAGGATTAAAGGGCCAGTAGAAGGAGCATTGTACGACTAGAAACATCCGAAGATCATGAGAGCATGATTGTGATAACCATTTGGACGCTCATGAGCAAGGAGGCTCGGCTCACACTTTGCTGCCTCATCCTATCCCCCCCTCATTTCCCCGGAAAAACCACATTCATGTATAAATATATATGAATTGTAAACAGGTGAATACATTCTGCGCTCATGGATCTCCAGATGGCAAGATATCCGGAATCCAAGGTCCTCGCAGCATCATCGTTAATAGTAGTGGTTTTGCATTTTGACATTGAGGAGGTGGTAGTAGTAGCAGCGGGAGGCTAGGAATGAATGGTGGGTATCATCATCCTGAGCAAAGGCGAAACGTTCCTTCATGTGTGATAATACCGACTTTCACTTCATCTAATAAAAAGGCGTGGTCAAGTGCCTCGCCCCCATGGAAGATGGGATGATGAAGGTAATGACTGCATCTATGAATACAAATATATATATATATATATATATATATATATATATATATGTGTGTGTGTGTGTGTGTTATATATAGTCATTATAATTACTGCGTGGGCGGTGTATGTGACTGTTTGTGTGTGGACACGAATGCATAAGGTTAAAACGTGCTAACCTTTGTTGTTTAGGAGATGTTCCTAGAAGAATGCAAGCTGAGGTTCCCCGGTAGTCGCAGCAGTACTACTAGTCAGAGAAAGAATGAGTATCTAAGAGCTATTGTGGACAATATGTCCTCACCACCACCACCACCATCCTCATCATCATCATCATCATCATCGTTATCATCATTATTGCTGATGCTGTTGTTGTTGTTGTTGTTGTTGTTGTTGTTGTTGGCTACTACGTCCTTCGT
>ADNK01003221.1:0-48372 GCA_000320545.1 Bigelowiella natans CCMP2755 | reverse complement strand
CGCGGTTCATCATCGTCATCATGTACTATCGAATGCTGCTCCATATTATTTATCTATTAGTTACCGCTATGTATGCATATTGCCATTGAAATGGGAAAATAAAGGACAGCAGCGCCTCAGAAACCTGACAGCAGCACATAATGGCAATTAGCAAGTAAGTAAGTAAATATACTCCAACTAATAGATAACTAGTTAGACCGGAGTGAGCATGCACGAATGAGATGTCACTAAGAGGATTTTTCTTTCAGCATAAATTGCCGATAAAACCTGTGTTATGACCATTAACAAAGAAGAAAGAATATATGGAAGAAAGATTCAAGAAAGAAAATCATCATCATCATCATCATCACAATGTAGTATACATGAAGAATGACATACGACATTAGAAAATTGAAATAACAAAAGTACACAATAATTCTCTTTGTTCCTCCTCCTCTTCCTACTGTAATAACAGTAGCAATTCTAATACTACAACCTTGATGATGTTGGGTACTGATAAACATCGAAACACCTATGAAGGAACAAGTAAGTTGGCACTATTATCTTTAGTGCTAGTAGTAGTAGTAGTAGTAGCAGTAATAAATAACAAATAATAATAATGACTATCTCAAAGCAGCTGCTGCTTTGCTTTTCACTAAGTACCATCTACGACTAGTACAGTTTCTCTAACAATAACAACAACATACCAACTCGAAACTGTGATCTGACATTGGGAAGGTATCTGGAGGTGGCCGATTAAAAATGACCTGTAGTAGTAGTGGTAGTAGTAGTAGTAGTAATAATAATAGTAGTAATAATAATTGGTGAGTGAGTGTGTGTGTGTGTGTGTGTGTGTGTGTGACAGATGAATGATAACGGTGATCATGATGTGTGTTGGTCTCTCTCCTCTTTTGTAAGATACATCAAGATAATACTACTGCTAGTACTTACATTGCTTGATGCTATGGAAAGCTTTACATTAACACGACTAGATAAGAGAAACCAGTGGAAGAAGAAGAAGAAGATGGTGATGATAAATTAGCAGATGATGATTAAGAAGCACTACTAGTAGTACTAGTATCTCCCTCCTTCAATGCCTCCCTCCTCGAAGCAACAACCACCAACATATTTTACTAATTATGACCTGTTTTGTGGTAATGGGGTCTCCCACAAATTAGATAAATATCGTTCTGGGGGCAGCCTACTCGATCCTAATCACCATCATTAATCATCATTATCATCATTGTGTGTGTGTGTGTGTGTGTGTGTGTGTGTGTGCGTCATCTCAACAACTGACCCCCCTATTACCTACTTGTACTATTTATTGTGCTGTATTGTATTGTATTGTATTGTATTGGATATATTACTACCTAGAGTGAGGCGCCACAATTCCACGAGAAACGTAGCAAATGTGTCGTAGAAAGGCCAGTAGGACACTAAACACACTGTTTTGGGAAGCCATACTTGAAGATTCTATTCCGTGGTAAACAACAACAAGAAGAAGAAGAACAAGCACACGCACAGCCATATCAGCATCATCGTCATCTTCATCATAATCATCCAATGTATTGATTGAATCAACCAAGAGCAACCATGCAAACATATTAAGGAAGGGAGACAGGAGAGAAAACAAACAACAAACATCGAACAACGATGGCAGAGGAAATCATTAAGATGATGAAAGCTGTGAGTAAGCACACAAATACTTTTTTAATCATTATCGTCATCATCATCATTATTATCATCATTATTATTATTATCACCTACACTGATGCTACTAATTATAACACGATAGTATAGCAGCTAAGTAGAGCACCAGATTGCCTTCTTTCATCAACCAAATCGTGTACTGCTACTGTACTATTACTACCTGCTCGACGCTGCTCGATTGCACTTTGAAAGTTAACCGTCGCCACTAATTAAATACATTAGGGTTACAGCAGATATTGATGATGACCATGATGATAATGATGTTGATGATGATGCTGATAATGAATCATATTCCAGGTCAAAAACATATTGAGTAGTCGTATAGATGAGAATTCATCGTCGTCAGTGAAGATATATATATATATATATATATATAATATAAATAATTTATATATTCATATATTAAACGAGTAGCGCTGTTTCTCCTCCCCCTTCAGGATATTAATAATAGTGATAATATTATCATAAGCTGTTGATATTACTTTCAGGATCCAACCATTGCCCTTCCTCATCATAGTTTGTGCTGCTGACACTTGCAGTGCTTGTTCTTTTTGAATAGACTTGTTCTTCGTCATTACTTTTTCCTTCTTTTCCCTGCCGTCTCTTTCTATCCTCCTCCTCTTCCTATAGCAGCAGCAGAAGTAAAACAAGTACAAGTGGTACAGGTAAGAAATCTTAATGATCATCTCCACCACAACCACCATCATCATCACCATCATCCTCATCACTTTAACAATTTTATGGTATGACAACGTTATATAAGTCAGCTAGTCATGGTTTGCTGTTGCTGCTGCTGCAAGATGTTCATATTACAATCGTGGATGATAATAACTAATAATAATAATAATAATAGTATTTACACTACTAGTAGTAATACATTATCCTTGTTCTTGATTGTAGCTTCTTTCTTTATACTCTTCAATTTGTCCTTTCGGAGCCTTGAATGTGTCATCATCAACACCATAGTAGGTAGGTAGGTAGGTACTCATCAGCACCCTCATAATGCGTCATCATCACCACATCCTCTTGTCCGTGCTACTATTTATTACTGATGCTGTTGGTGCTGCTGCTATTATCTACTACTACGATAATCTCCTTTTCTTTACACACACACACACACACACACACACACACACAAGAAGAACATACAGTTCGTGGAAGTTGATACAAACTCCATACAGCCTCATTCCGGACACCTGTTCATTTATTAGAGAATAAAGTGATTGTGTGTGTGTGTGTGTGTGTGTGTGTGTGTGTTGTAATAAGATAATAATAATTATGAGACATGCGGATTTTAAGGTGAATACTTTTTTTGATATTATTGAAAATATATTCACCGTAATAAATAACAAAACAACAATAGTAATAATGTTAGTAATCGTAGTACAACTTTATTTTGGCAAGGTTTATTACGTGGATTATTGTTAATAATAATAGTACTACCATAGTAAGGACAAACGTGGTACATTTTGGCAAAGGTGGATTTTCTCCTACGACAACGTCCGCCCCCTATAACACAAACACACACACACACACACACACGCGCGCGCGCGCGCGCACACACACTTATGATGATTTCTACAACATCTAATATGTAGTAGTAGTAGTAGTAGTAGTAGTAGTAGTAGTATAATAGCTATTGCTGCTACTACTACTACCACTACTAGAAGTTGTTATAAAATACATTATATTTATTATATTTTTTCATATGGTTTTTTACTTGGGGGTAACAAAAAACAGGCAGCATTTGAGGAAATGCAGAGTCCTAACGATAACACCAAAGCAGCAAACCATAAAACATATTATTATTTATGATGATGACCAAAAGAGCATGCATCATCATTATCTTCATTTTCCTTACATCAAAAGAAGTAATCAGAGGAGGATACACGACAGCAGCAATAATACTGTACAGCAGATAAACAATGATGTCACTGTTGCGTGTAGTTCTTTTTCTTTCTCTTCTTCTCAAGATAGTGCGAACGATATCATCGTCATCATCATCATCATCACAAAATAATAGCACAACAAGCACAACCCACCCTGAGATCATAAATATGGGAAATCTGTCCAGAACTACAGGCTTATAACGCATTTCCAAAGCCGAATCCTGCATCACCATCATCATCATCATCATCATCATCAGTAAGTACTACTCATTGCCTAACTAAGTGTACTACTACTCATGAAACATTAGTAGTATTAATATTAGTATTAGTAGTAGTAGTAGCTGGTAATCGTTAGGATGATGATTACTGCATGCTTTGTTATTATGCACTTTATGATGATTACCGATGTTTTCTTGACGCAAATGTAAAGAGGGTTTCGAAAGCTTCCAGCGTTGAGATTCTATTAAAAACGAGATGGTGATGATGATGATGATGATGATGATGATGATAATGATGATGATGATTGACGATGATGGTAACTCCTTCGATACTACCTTATTGACTAGCATATAATCTGAAGGACATTTCTCTCCTGTGAGTTGGTAGTATAAATATCAATTTGGAAATTAGGGATAATTGCTACAATTAGTAGTATCAATAGTATTAGTAGTATGATGACGATATCGATCAGCTGCTACGAGCGACACAACCTCCTTTAAAAGAACAAATAACAAGTGTCCATATATCTCAAATAAGTAACTAAATTTTCTATAAGGACAATCTAATTCTGTTGTTTTGTGTTGTGCTGATATATTAACAAACCAATCCATTTGGGATCTTTAACAATATTAAAGTAAACAAAACGTAACAATTAAGATATAGCGTAACGTTGTAATAATACCAGTTTTTGGAGCGATCATTACGATATCGACGACTGATTCTCTTGTATGACCTTTATAATTAACGGAAAGAAGAAGAGGAAAATAGGAGGAGGAGGAGGTTGATTTACAAGTAGTTCATGATGGCCGCTGTGTATTGTCATCCATTCATTTTAGTAGTAGTAGTAGTAGTAGTAGTAGTAGTAGTAGTAACAAATGATAACAAAGCAGAGCGAAAGAGAGAGTTGAGTGTGATGAACCCAAAAGAACAACATCATCCACAGTTAGTTGTCCATGCCCGTGAAGATGAAGACATAGAATGGAAGTAAACAAGGATACAATTCTCAAGAGCGCCCCTCCCCATAGAGGTATATAATATGAAATGAAAATTGCTTCTTCTTCTTATGATACGTCGTGATGCAACAACCAACCCATGTGATAAGCGTGAGTGTAGCACAAAAACACATCCTTGCCGATGCCACCCTAAATTACGTCGAGGAAGGCAATTAAACCGCGTTAGCAATGAAGGAGCAATGGCGACAGACAACAGCATAATACTGCCCAAACAGAAGACAAAACCGACTGTAAATAAAGAACAAGAAAACATGATGACGGTGATGATGATGATGATGATGATTGGCACATAATAAGCAGAAAATGATCTATCTGATGATCATGGATCCTTCTTACCTTGTTGAGGTTGTGAGCAAGTTTAGTGTATCCTGATGGCAGTGATGATGATGATGATGATAATGATGATAAAAGAGGTTCTTGGTGTTGGACACATGGAATAAAAGAGAGATGTATTATGAAAGTAGTGCATATTTTCATCCATCTATCCATCAACTTTGTATGTTATCTTAATTTATTTGCATAAATCGGTCGTTTTTGCTTCTGTTTTCTTAGAATTAGCAGCAGAAAGTAGTAGCAGTAGTCGTACCCATAGGTTTGGGGTCATTTCCAACCATAATTTGCAAATCTGTGACAGGTGGACTACGGTTACCCTAAGGTAGTAAGTAGATGTTGTTGTTATTGCTGCTGTTGTTGTTGATGATGATACAGACAGAAGAAAAGAAGAAGAAGAAGAAGAAGAAGAAGAAGAAGAAGAACCGTTACTATTCTTCCCTATTATTCACGTTGAGGAGGATCAGGAGGAGAGAAAGGAGGCATATGGGAGATGATGATGATGATGATGATGATGATGATGATGGTGATGATGGTGATTAAGATGATGTGCTACAATAACGTAGTAGGGATATCGTTCACTCATGTTCAATTATCGATCATAGAGCAGTATAAATAGCAGAGAGGGGAGTAGTAGTTATCAGTGAGTGTGGATACTACACATTTAATAATATGAGGTAGCAAGTAGGGAATAGTGGTACAACCCTCTCGAAACAGATGTAAGTCTTCGTCGAGAACACACTTAATGAATGGTTATGATGTTATGATCAGGAAGAAGGAGTAGTTGATTAGACGTAGAAATGATAACACCGAGATTACTTCACAATAATCGCAAGTTACTCCTTCTATCAATCAATTTATTATTATTTTTATAATTATTCCTACCCAGATCCTGTCACACTTGCAATGTTTCCAGAGACGGTATACTGCAGCAACTCCCATCTGACGTACGTTGATAATATCGTGTGATTTCAAATTTCTTATATTTAAATACCACGACCAAAGTGCAAGTTCAATTTATTGCTATACCCAGGCTGAAGCTCCTCTTTCTCGGTAATAATGGCAACACTAACAATTGGCAGACGATCTGCGAAGAAGTACGTTAATTTTGATTTGTAGCCAGCAGCAGCAGCAGCAGCAGCAGCAGCAGCAGCAGCAGCAGCAGCAGCAGCAGCAGCAGAGGGAAATGTAAGTATTTATAGCTCGTATCATGAGCGCATAAATATGTCTGTGACATTATTTTTCTTCATAACACTGTGTGGAGATGGCGTGCGTGTGGGTGGGTGGGTAAATGTGTGCTATGTTTGATGAGTTGGACTACCATCTTTTGGGATTGGCGTTGAATCTTCGGAAATTCCACAAGTTGCGAAGTATTCAACAAGGCGTGAAGGCCGCTGTGGCATTGATGACATCATTTTGTGTTGATTTAACGGCGACCGAACACTGAAAATGCTCGTCGCAGACTGCTGTCCGGTTTCCTGACCAAAAAATAGTGAGCTTGATATTGAGCTTGAGGAGGATAATACACTTGCCTTTCTTTTGTTAGATGGAACAGATGGGTCACGGCTAACCCAGCGCGGTTCCTCTTAGCAGCATGCAGTCTCCATGTTGCTACTTAACATGTATCTTGTATCGGTGTGAGGTACTCAAGGTAAACGTTCGTCGGTGAATCGTCTACAAATCGATGAGACAAGAGGAATAACGATGGTGCGACAAACCATGGAATTACCATTTCGACATGGATTCTTTTATCGCGACATCATGAAACGTAGGATTTCACCATTTATGCTTGGTTCTTTGATTGCGACATGCAACCACCAACAAGATGTTCCTAATTGTCTTTGATTCTTCTCTTACGACTGGGCTAGTATGAATTTTAGGCGGAAATTCGAGTGGATCTACCCTGTACGAGTAGATTAGATCCCATTGGGTGTTATTATCATTATTATTCACACATCCAACTCCTCGTGGCTGTGTTTGTGTAGACGGAAAACCACACGGGAAACAACCTAAAAATAGCAAAACAAAGCGAAACAATAAAACCAACAGTAGCAGTAGTGACAATGGTGCTCAAGATCTACGGAACATTCGTGTAATGCATCCCTTGTCAGACGTCCGAGGTTGCAGCTTTCTTTGCGACGTGTTGGCTATTTCTTAGGTCCCAACCATGTCGTGCGGTGTTCTGGGCGTGCAGAATGAAAGGACTAGCTTTCCAGCACGTGTATTCACTTCCTCATAGTGATAAGGTTTAGACTCATTATGTTTGTGCAGTTGGCAGACGCATATTTTTCAGATGCATGACTTTGCAGGCCTCCGATGATGATAAAAGACCTCGTGTTGACACAGAAAGTCCCAGATTTCCCTCTAGACATAAGGCAGTTCCTGTATTAAATGATAACGGCTTTGTTCTTACAGAAAGGTGATACGAAGTACATCAGATTAGGCAGGGATGAGGATTACGACGATGATCAAATTGCAAAACCTACAGCAAACAACTTATTTTTTAATAGATTAAAAGAAAACCAGAAATTTCTCTTATATGTATATATATATATATATATATATATATATATATATATATATATATATATATATATACATGCATATGTATGTGTATATGTGTGAATATGTATATAACCTTAGCCATGCCATTTTGACTTATCTGGCGGAAAAGAATGAGTGGTATGACTTGTACCCTTCTGACCTTATATTCCGTGCCAAGGTGTAATAACAATGAAGAGAGTCAAATATTGAGAATTTATGAAGAAGCGAGTCAACACTCTTTAGAATTAGCTTGACTGTTGCTGAAATGTTCTTCTATTCATTTTCCAGGTAAATGAATATCTGCATTGGCATCACAGGTTGCTGCTGCAAATCTCCTACTTAAGCTATAAAAGAAATATTTGTTTTCTAGCTCATTTACGGGAACAAGGAGTTTCAACTATCCTCAAATTAGACGGTGGTTCTCAGATCAGTTCGGGAGGCCACTTACGCGTTTTTCGCCCCCACTGTAAATCCCGGTGGTAAACAAAAGGTTCATTACTTAATCCCAGTTCAGAATCAATCGTATAAAAGGCCCCCTCCCCTCCCCCCCCCCTCTCCCTCTCTCTCTCTCTCTTTGGGTGTGTGTGTATGTGTGTGTTCGTCATACAATTCAAGTTCAGCCTTCCCCTTCTCCTTTTCCTTCTCCTTTTCCTTCTCTCCTCCAACCTTCGTTATACTAGAATCAACCTAATCCTGTGAAAGCAAAGGAAACGCTGGGTATGCTAGAGTCAATTATCGATAGTGGAACCAGTGGCTTCATCGTAGATGTAATCCTGATATATGAAAGGCGGTGGTGATGATGATTATGATGATTATGATAATGGGGACAATATGGTGGCATCCTTATGCAGCGGAACGAAATATAAGTCCCATCAACAAATGTTTCGTCGGTGCACTCCCTCTTTACTCTCCATTGCACATAATACAAAAAAAAACTACGCTAACACAATACATATACAATCTATAGATAATACCACACATTCTCGCTTTGATTTCTCTCTCTCTCCCCCCCCCCCCTCTCTCTCTCTCTTTCTTTCTCATTCCAGAATACAATTTGAATAAATTATCTTGCACTTTCTTCTAGTCAGAAATGCGAGGCCCCACGCTGGCTGATATTAGTTGCTACACCGAAGTGGGACAGCTTGGCCCGGTTGTTACTATTATGATATGTATACATTGTATATCCAGTTGCTTTGTGTGTGTGTGTGTGTGTTTGAATATAAATTTTACAACGCTGAAAACTTCTCTCAATTCAATCACTGTAGAAATATCTTGACTGCCTTGATTTTGATCAATATCCGATGATTCGGTGTTGGATGCGGAAGATGGAAAACCTTGAAGGTAATTTAATATAGTCCGAATTGCATGGACCAGGTTTGGTCTAAACTGATGTAGAAAGTCATAAAAATTAATCATGATTGTGACATGCACATGTTGCCTAGAATCAGCAATATTTAACCAAAGTTCCACCATAATGTGCAGGTTATGAAGAGAGTCACAACCCGCTAAGAAAGTTAGTGTTGCAATGTCACCGACATGATTATGACCAACATCAACAAAGATTTCCTTATGTATATCCCGTTGGTCAATGTTCTTGATGCTGATAAGCATTTTTTGTAGAATTACATCTGATGAGTTAACATTAGCCATTCTCTTGTGGGTGTCATACATTCTGTTTGCCTCATAAGATTTCTATCTCTTCTCTCTCCCTCACCTCTTTCGCTTTTTTTGTGTATTTGCCAGATTTTGTGAAGTAATGGCAACCCAAAATGGCAAAAACCCATTTAGGTAGCTGATGTTTGATCAGTTTAGAAGGGTGAAGCCAACCGTTGAGCCACCTTGTCAATTTGCTGTTCCTAACCAGATAAACGCACTTTGCTCATTGCGACTGACGGACGCACGCTTGTCGTTAATGTTGTTGTATCCCTTTCCATACTATTCGTCTACTGTTTCAACCGAAGCGGTTTGAACGGAGGATCTTCCAGTTGGGATGTGTGTTCACCTTGCAGGAGATGTGTGTTGTCATGTGTGCCTCCATCCGTTATGGACTTGCATTTACGTCAAGTCTGCTCGCTAATGAAAAAAAAACTCTCCCGTTTGCACCTACATTGATCCTACACTAGAACAAGGCATGCGATTGCAGTGCTCTCTAGCTCTAGTGCTGTTCAGCTGCACTGCTAGCTAGGCTGCGCTAGTGCGCTAGCAATCAGCGAAACGCATGAATGTGCGTGCAACATCTGAATGCCATGCTGGCCGAGAAGGACATTTCTGCTCACCCCTAGACCCATCGCGCTGCGATCGATTGCTGATCGATCATATGCAGATGGCATCGATCTGAGCTAGCTGAGGCAAAACGCGAACAACAACAGCGTGCGTGCCAGCTTTCGATTCGCAGCTCTGCTAGTCCAGTGTTGTGTGCTGCTGCCAGCGCTCGATCTGCGCTGACACTCTGCAAGGCATGTGCGAAACTGCAGCTTGTCACTCGCGGATTCTGCAGAAAAGCCTTGCTTGCGCGTTTCAACAGAAGCGCAGTGCTGAACACCACGCGTTTGACCCACTTCTGGCGCGGCCTCAAGCTTGCTAGCTTGGTGACGAGCACATCCAGACATTGTTGCGAACGCCAGCAACTGTCATCTGGAGCAACGGGAATCTTGTCTTGACTCATGGTCAGACGGAGGCTTTGTTGCTGAGAGCAAGGATGCAATCAGAGACTGCGACGAGAGAAGGGGTTTGCACTGGGTGTTCCTGAAGAAAGGCGGTGCCCACCACTTGGATCTCAGGGCCCCGCTGCCCCGCTTGCCCCACTGATGACCTGGAGGAGGTCACAGATGCGAGAAGTGGCCATCACACACGACTGGATCCTAGATAACTTCCGCTGGGATGGCACCTTGTGTACGAAATGCATGTCTCGAAGGTGCTGCCCCTCTCGAACATGCATTCTTCCTCTCAGATGGCAAGTTCCCTTGATCTTGAATCGAGCACTCACTCATTTCCGAGTTGTTAATTGTGGAGGTTAGCGACCTGCGACAATGGAAAATTGAGCACATTTTTGCATTTTTGTTCAACTACTCGTACAGAAACCAGAAGATCATATCACTTCTAATTCATTCACAGAGAGAGAGCAGGTGTATCTTCACTCACATCTCACATCGCACAGAAGCTGGGTAGTGTAAGGCTCAATTGGTTGAAACTCAAAACGTGTCTTAAGGAGGGATGAGCCCCTCTTATTGCTGGGCAGTTAAAGGACTTTCTCCCAATTAATGCAATTATTCATTTCCTACGACCAGGTCTTTCTCCCAATTAATGCAATCATTCATTTCATACGACCAGGTAGTAGCAGAAGCAACACCTGGATCTTCTCACGTCTCAGAATGGAGGATGTGGAAAACAGCTTGTTGTCCCTAAATAAATCGTTAGCCGGTAGCGGTAGTACTAAGGATTATTTCAGGCAACTGCAACACATACGTGAAAGGGTAGTAATGCGTGTTCAGCCTAGCCTTTCACATCTTCAAATCGTTTATATAATCATTTATAAGATTTCAGAACTTGAAAATGACATTGGAG
Organism: Bigelowiella natans CCMP2755; assembly: GCA_000320545.1. Lineage (NCBI taxonomy): Eukaryota > Cercozoa > Chlorarachniophyceae > Bigelowiella > Bigelowiella natans. The sequence continues at coordinate 37,124 of ADNK01003221.1, read as the reverse complement.
GATTGCCAAAAGATAGGAGGTTTACCCTAATTTAACAACATCTAGTTTGAAACATTAGTACTTCTTCCTGCAGGAATCATTATTTTCTATTCTGACAGGGAGCCTGTGAGAGTTTCAAGGCCAATTCTTTCTCTAATCCGTGGTTTACATCTTGCCTTGGAAAAGTTGTAGTAGAGTAGTAGTAGTAATAGTGGTAGTATTTGTAGCATGAAAAGAAGTAGAAGGAGAAGCGTAAGAAGCTGAGGGTGTAATTGGTAATGACGGTGGAAAGTAGTTGGGGAATAGGAGAGGAAGGGGACAACAGAGGCATCTAAGCATGGTTTCAAAAGCAGACGATAAGATATTCGTGAAACCATTTGTGAATCATCGTGACTGGGCTAAAATACATACAATTTTGATCATAGTCTCAATAAGCACGAGAAAATGAGGGAATTCGAGACTTTTGTGAAAACGTAAGTGAATAATATACCAAAGCTTCATCCCGGATAGCTCACGAATTTTTTGCTCATTAATTCTTTCTCTCCAGATTCAATAAGATTGAACACTTCTTCGACGGACGTGATAGCGCTTCGAGTATGTGAAAATGAGTTCATCGCAAATTTCGACGGCAACTAAGCTGTGTTTTTCAAACTTCCTTTTAATCTACCATAAGGTATTCTGGGTGGTATTCGCTCAAAAGGAACTCTTGTTGTAGAGCAGATATCCCTGATCAATAAAAAGACTTCAATGATGACCGAGGTATATGTTAGTATGTACTGATGGCAGTAGTTTTCATTCTTATCCAATTGGAGAAATGAACACGGAGTCCTAATGTCGAAAGAGGGGGGAGGTTGGTCACTATTAATCGGATTGTGGAGTTGAAAAAGAGCAACACCATGATTAATACTGAATTTGGATGACATTCAGCTTAAAGAGTTGCAATCCGTTCTAGAGAAAGAGTCTAGTCACGATCCTTTGATTGTCGAAAAGGTGATACCTGGATGCTAGAACGTGCTGTTCTCCAAATGATTTAGGCACAAGAAATTTTTTGACTGATACTTGGATATCAATAGACTCTTTTACGTGCTGAGGCTCTGATGTCAAGACAAATGCAAGCTGCTTTGCATTTACAATCTAAAGTGGAAGTTATCATGAATTCGTACAATACCTTGGTATGAGAAATGCGTTTAAGAAAGGCGAGTATTCTAAAGATATAATGTACTTTATTTGATTAAAACAGATCCAGACAATGACAAAAAGGTTCTTAAAATGGGATGCATTCTTAAATCATTGCAAGGCAAACACAACATAGTAAAAAGTAAACCCTGTGTGTCAACTTGATGAGCAACAAAAAATTTCTATCATCAAAGCAGCATGGACATATTTATTATATTTGGCTCTGATTATTATAAACATATGTCGTACACATGCAGATGTGTGTCGAGAGTCTTCTTGAACACGAATCCAAATGTGAAAGGTCTTGTGACGTTCTAATGAGTACGAACTGCTCACATGCTAGCAAGTGCAATTTTGCTAGTGAGTCCTTTGTCACGAATCATGCACAACTTCTGTTATCGACGAACGCTATTATACTATCAGCTGTACGCACAGCGCAACAATCAAATCGCTAGTTTACCTGCCATATTTAGAGATACGTGATCATGTCCCTGCATGCACGCTAGCACGTGTGTGTATGTGCGTGTGTGTGTAGTGTGTGGCGCACAATAGAATGTGCACTGGTAGACTGGTACATGTGTGCACAATGTGAACACATGAGCATCATGACTCACGTACGTGCATCTGAAATGCACAGATGTTGTATTGCTACAACATGCAAAGAGCATTTCTTTAGTATATTGGGACTACGCATGTCATGACATTTGTTGGGAACATGGCATCCCCATGCTAGCACATATTCACAGCTGATGCTGGGGGGCGATGCGATGAACGACGGTCAAATACTGCCATTGTGTGTGCGTAGGCCGCCCGCGGAAAAAAGAGCAACAACAACGATCGCATGAATGAATCTAGGAATGATTGAGCTGTGTGTCCACCATGTGCCATGAGCTGCTACCACAATTGCGAGGTGTCTCTGGTATGCTGTGAGCGTTCTAGGGTTCATGGAGCGCAAAAAAAATGTTAGATAATGCTCCTTTTCATGTTGTCACAAGATTTAGAGTATAGTACATGTGTCCTGCTCGGAGCAACCATGACAATGAGAAATTTTAGCATCATTCTAGTGATTAGGAAAATAGAATTACTTTAGCATTGCAGCATGCGTATATGTTACACAAAGCATGAAGTGAGCAGAATTAGTGTATTGTTATAATCATCGTTTATTTTCAGAACTCAAATCGATAAACAGTAATAAAATAGCCGCTTTTGTTTTCTGAATACTGATATCGACTAATTCACCACTGAAAGATGTGCTTCGAAGGGGATAAGTACCTCTAGTGGACTGGAATTCTTGAAATTTTGTATCTCTTCTTCATCCTTATGTTCTTCTTGCGTCTATAATTCATTTTTTCTCGTTCACATTTCTTTGCTTTGCTACTGCAGCTTTAGAATTTGCATTCTGGTCTCCCTAACTTTGATTCTGAGTATCTTTGTCTTTCTTCAATGATTTTTTCAGCTCCTCGATAAACTCGCTCTCTTCCTCTACTTCCTCTTCCAAACTGACATTCTTTTCATAAGCTGTATCCTTAGTTAGCATTACTTCTCCCAATAGCTTTGATCTGCCTTATAGTATCGGAGACGCATGGCAATATCTAATTCCCCCTCTCGGGGCTATAAATAAATCCTGGTGTCGTGATCAGAGAGAGGACAATTTTCACTTACCATGAACATATTTTAACACACTTCCAGTTATTTATTGCGTGTACATGTTTGAAAAGGAAGCCCATAATGCAAAAATATCTGAGCGTTTTAAGAATTCTGATACGCATATCGGCAGAATACATCGTACAGCGTAGTGCTTGATCCAACGCAAAATTGATCCACTGGTGCATACTACTGTAAGCAAAATTATGAGGGCATTGTTCACTATACCACTCTCGAAGTATTGTTTCGAAAATGGATCCAAAAGCAGTACATCGCCATCGTATTGTATTCGCAGTGCACTTTAAAAATTCCCCATGATACTCACATATCCACATCCATGAAATGTGATTTGATTTCGGAGACAAAGATTATCAACACCCGAATTATTATTATTATTTCATAAATAGTCGGTTGGCGCGAGTGTCCTGTTGTCTTTGCTTTATTGTCACCGAATAATGTGTCATTTGCTTGAAAACTCCTTGTACGATCGTACCAATTTAAGACTCATGCAATACTAGCGTGCATTTTCATCAATTTTTATGCAAAATGTCGTCGAGAATGTAGAAATTCACATCAATAGTAAGACAAACTTATATGTAATATTAAACGCAGGGTATTTCGAATAGGAATAGTCCTCTAACGTGGTAATATGGTGGAATTTGTGTTGTCTGGCCTCGTACACCGGAGAGGCACTAGATCTGAAAAAAGTACCTACGCCTACCCCCCCCCTTCTCCGTTATATCTTTCCCCCATTTACTGTATTATATTTGTTTAACCTCTCGATATCGATATAAATACATTATTGCATGGATCTTTGAGAATGCGCAAAAAAAAACTTAAGCAGAAAATTATCAGAGAATCGAATTAGAATTCGATGGTGATGACGCCACCAAATTTTAAACCTTCTTTTGCGTGAATCCGATGGCAACGTTACCACCAAGTGTAGGAGCCTACATCCTGTCGGATTTTTTAGTCCATATTATAGTCTCTAGCTTGATAGCGACAGAAATCAAGCTCTCAGCTTTTACAAGGCTGCTAGATGAAAATTGCAGAGAATCAGTCCATGCACGGGGAATCATTCTGCTATAGTGGCGATAGATAGAACGGTTAATCTTCCATCTGTACCTTTACAGTTATTTACTTCCTTTGATAACTTTCATCTCCGAACTCATGACAATATTTCAACATTTATCAAAGGCATATTCAAGTGATTCTGTGTGAAAACCATCCTCACATATCTCTCTTTCTCTTGTTGTAATCAGAGGCCATACAAACTAATGGGATCATTCTTCTCGAAGCTGTTTGGAGCAGCATTTGGGTCCCAGCAGCTGCGTGTACTTCTATTAGGGCTTGATAATGCTGGCAAGACGACTACTTTATTGCAGATGATCGGTAAGCAAGGGGAGACAGTTCCTACAATTGGTTTCTCCGTAGAGAAGGTCAAGTTTGGCAATTTGGAGTTTGTAGTATGGGATGTGGCAGGGCAGGAGAGACTCAGACCCTTTTGGAGACATTACTACCGAGGAACTTCCGGAGTCATTTTCATTGTAGATTCCACAGATAAGGTAGGAATAAATTACACTACATTGCAACTGCGGCCTAATTTGTCTCTCTACAGGACCGGATGGCGGTTGCAAAGAAGGAGTTGCATGGAATTCTGAAAGAAGAGGAGCTTAAGTATGCTACACTTCTCATTCTGGCAAACAAAATGGACCTGAAAGGGGCGATGAAGACCGATGAAATGTCGAAAGAGTTAGAGTTGGAGAAAATTACCACCAAAAAGCACAACATTTTCCCCACTGTTGCAAAAACTGGTCAAGGGCTGAAAGAGGCTATTACGTGGTTATCTGAAAATATGAAGCCTGTATCTTCGTATCAAAATGAAGCTAAGGGATGAATATTTGTCAACCGTCCTTGGCAGCTGCGTACGCTCTAGCGCTACGTTTCGAAAAGTGATTTGATATAGGATTTTCAGGGTTAAGGACCAATCGTGGATATAATTATTACTTATTATCATACACAACATGCATCATATCTCCGCTTGCTTCATGTATGTGATCAATATACACTGAAGCATGTCAAATTTACGACACACCGCTAGAATAACCCTTGCGGCGATCCCCTTCCTGGAAAGCCCATGCTAGCTAGTATTCCAAGCATGCGACCTACGAATCGGCAAATTGATGAAGCCCATCATCTAACACTTTCACATGTCTAGATGTGCAGCATGTGCGTGCGATTATCTAGTTGTACTCATGCTGTAGCAATGCAATGTGATGGAAAATGCGCTACCTAACATGCTCTAGTCTAGCTAGTGCTCATGACACATCTAGACATCTAGCTAGCTAGCTAGCTAGCAGCTAGACAGCATGCGCAGAGCATTCGCATCCAGCATAAACCTGCAACATTGCTAGATTGCTAGATTGCTAGATTGGCTTGTGTCTCAAATTAAGCCATGCTAGCATGCATCATGCTAGCATGCTCTAATGCTATGCATGCACTAGCTAGTATACAGTCTGACAGCAGTGCATGCAGCTGTGCCCGTCTAGCCGTGCTAGCGTGCTCTATGTGTGCTAGCTAGCATGACAGCGCGCCCGCTAGCCGCCATGCATATCTGGATATATGCATGCATGAGCAGTGTGTAGCTGAAATAGCTGGCATTGGACATGTGCTGCATCGCGGTGCTGCTAGCTAGCTAGTGTGCACACATACATGCTAGCATGCTAGTATCGTATGTCATCTAGATGTGCTTATGTAAGAAATATGAGCGCGCAATATGTGCCTACCTAGCTACGTATGAATACTAGAATAGTTGTACGTAACTAATTCGCATGAAAGGGGTTTCATGTGTCAACAATAACAAGTTTTTTACAGCTCGATCTGTCTAGTAAGGCGTATCATTCTAGCATTGTATGCTGACTGACGCAGATATGTAACTAATCTAGTAATTGCTATGAACACAGTATGCACTATGACATTTCATATTTAGTTGTGGGATATACGTTGTGTCTACTGCAATTTATAGTGGTATTTGCAAAAACAGCGCAGATGTGGGGCATTCACACAAACAAAGATGCAATGCAGTAATAGTTCATCAATTTTGTTCCGAAGGCCACTTTGATGTTTATTTTACATCATCTGCATCCGACCAATAAGCACGTTACTTTACTCATACTCGCGGAAAAGATGGATCAAGCCTGCTACTTCTGCCATTCCATGGCGCAGTTTTCGATCAACCGCTTTCCACCTGAGGAGAGAGGAATGCGCGGGGGGGGGAATCGATAGACAATGCATCAGGTCAGCATACATCCCCTTTGTTTAATTTTTCCCCAATTTCAGTAACCACGTTTGCAAACAAGAGTTATTCATTGCACCTACCTTTCGACTTGATCCTTCTCGTCTCTATTTACTGCTATTCCTTGATTTATCTTTGTCACAAAAGAGAGACAATTATAAAGTGATCTTGAAATATTACCCATACTACTTCATAATCGTTAGCTTCAATGATAATATGTTATCCAACTCACCTTCGATAAAATTGGCTTGACATTCTTGGCCTCACGAGCACTGATTAAACAAGATAAATGTATCTTACGTATAAATTTATCTTACGTTATTTAATAAGCTATTGAAAAACGCTGTAAGAAAGGGACAAATTTTACGGTATTCATCCATCAGAACTACAATTTGATCAATAAAGTCATCATGTACCATCTGATGCTCAAATTAACCCATGTTTGATAGTATCTGTCCATTAGTATCTTACAGACCTGTACAGTTTGGAAACAATCATACTAAATGATTGCATGTTGTAGTAGTAGGAGTGCTAGGATTAGTATTTCGTTAATGTGTAAATGTAGTAGTCGTCTCAAAGAAGAAACTTCTTGCTACTAGCACGTTTCCCCCATCAAGATTTATGTAGAGAACTTTCTTAATTTCGAAAATTCTAATAAGTATTTGTTGTCTCTTTATACCCCAGGTAACAAGAATTTTGCCATCCTTATTGATGCAAGAATTCTCGGTATTATATATATAAATATATATATATATATATATATATATATATATATATAAGCAGCAGCAGCAACAGCAGCATAAATTATTATTATTACTATTATTATTATTACATGTGTAAAGTCAACAGTCCACAGGTGTAGCATTCTTCTTCGAGCACTGTCCTTTGGGATTTCCTGAGGGGGGGGGAAGGTACCAATGTGGGTACGTAAGGAAAATAATAAGGAGGATGAGGAGAAGGAGGAGGCTGCATGTATGCTATTGGGAAAAACAACAAACCTGAAGTTTTGTAAATCCCTCCCTCATCATACTTTGAAGTAATGTTCGGACCTTATTTGTAGCGACGAACGAATGAATTAAACACACAATCACCAACAGCAAGCAGCAATCAATAGAGAGTAGTAGCAGGGGGAAGGACTAGAGAATGCAATAAGGTTTGAAGAACATATGGATGACATTAAGGGTGCAAAGATAGAAGAATATCTTCCGTTGTAACTTACTCAAAAACGAAGTGTTGTTGAAATAATATTATCAATGGCATCAGAATAATCGATGACGATAAGAAGCATGATGTGGGGGAGAGTATGATAATGAGATCTCTTCAGGGGGACATGCTAAATTTCACACAGGTACTGTTGCTAATGCTGCTGCTTCTTCTTTTTCTTCTACTCGCATCTTACTTCCTTTTTAGGTAAAATGGCCATCTCTGCAACTTGCTTTTCTTCTAATCGTTTCCTATGTTCGAATCATAACATATGGTCAATCAAATCAATCATCAAGATATTGCTTATGATGGATGTTGTTTTTCAAAAAGTCATGCTATTATTAAAGTCTGAGTAGTAAAACGTGCTAATGTCCTTTACTACCACTACTACACTACCAATGCTGGTAATACTACTGCTACTGCTACCCAATCAGCACCTTACTACTACTACTACTACTACCACTACTACCTGTCTACAAGTAATCGGAATATGCGCCCTGCACTCCCACCAAATTTGGATTGAACCATCGATTGTGCATGCTCAGCTTTTAACTATTATTAGTATTCACCACCACATATCATCAATATCATCGTCAATATCATCATCATCATCATTATGGGTCTAACAATCTATACGTTGCAGCATAAATAATAATAATAATCATCGTCATCATCATCATCTAATAATCGCAATCGTCGTGTGGAGGGTACACAATACACACCATTATTATATCTCCTCGTCACTTCTACTATTATATCAACATGTATATATATATATATATATATATATATATATATATATATATGTATATTTAATGGGGCATGCAAAAGTAAGGTGAGGAAGAAAAGGAAACACAATAATAGAGGGGGGTTGGATGATGGTAGAAATCTCTTATTATTATCATTATCATTATCTATAAGTGTGGTTATTATTGTTGTTATTGTTGCCTCTGCTAAAATGCTTTCAATGTCGACAGTATAAGCCCAAGAATCCGCCATAATTGCGGCGTTTGTAGCAGTAGCACCACAAAACTAATACGATATAAATTATATTATCATCAGCATTGAACTAATGGTCATTTTCGCAGTCTTAAGAGCTACATAGCTCTATATATATATATATATATATATATATATATACCTTCTGTTTGCTCTTTGAGTCAAGTATGTGTAAGGAGAACATCAGATCAACGAGCTTGGTTAAAACCTAAATAATAATAATTACAATGGTAACAATTATCATAATAATAATAATTATAAACCCCGTTGTTGTTGTAGTAGTAGTAGTAGGAGGAGGAGGAGGAGGAGGAGTAAGGTTGCGACATTGTTGTAGTATAGATCAAAATGTTATGTAGTTACTCTTCTTTTGTACCATTGTATAGATCAAATTGTTATGTTGTTCCTCTTCTTTTGTTGTGTACACCATTGCACTACTACTATGGCAAAGCGTTATGATGTTTCCGTTGTGGTATCCTGCGTGCGTGTGTGTGTGCGTGTGTGTAGGTGTGTATGTGTGCTTGTTGTTGTCGTGTTTATACATCTCCATAAACGACGAGGAGGCGGAGGAGGAGGAGAAGAGAGAACAGCTATTACTACCTCACGGGACATGTTGATAGTCTTAGCAGTCATACTATGCATATGTGCGAGTGTGAAAGGCGGTCGCAAGACGCAGCCGGATACAGGATATCTGAAGAGGGGGGAGGAGGAGGAGGAGAAGGAGGAGGAGAAGGAAAAGACAGGGGAGAATGAAGGAGACGAATAATATATAAGAAATGAAAAAATAAAGGCTATCAACACTACAAGTTGTTGTAAAATCGCACCACACAGCAGTATCATCACCATCTACTATGAGCTATGAATGTGTAATGAATTCCATTACTCTCTGAGAATACGACTGATTAATTTAGCAGCTTTTTCGTCATCAACTCGTTTCTTGACATAGCTAAGAGTGAGAAGAAGAATAGTGGGAGGAGAGTATCAGGAAGGACACAGAGTGAGAAGAAGAATAGTGGGAGAGTATCAGGAAGGACACAGACAATGATAAAACAACTTTTACGAATAATAATAATAATAATAATAATAATAATAATAAATTTAGGCAAATGGCGAACATAAGAGAGAGAAAATTGTGGTTCAATGGTCCTAGTAGTGTACCCCAAACCACAAGTTTTACCTGCTGTTATTGTTGTTGTGATAATATTACTAGTACTACAACACGATATAATATATATTTACACATGTATATATAAGCTAATCTTACTTTGTAATCTCGTGATTTCTGAGCTCGCACATGAAGTGTTGATGATAGATTTGCCAAACCACCTTTATGATGCATGTATGCATTGAATGTCATGTTACCATCAGCCATCCAACTCATAAAAGAGGGGGTGAGTGAGATAGTAGGAAGAGGCAGATGATGATGTAGGGAGAGAATATTTTGCTCATAGGAAATGAAAATAGAGGAAAGAAGAAGCAGTGAACCATTGATAGCATAATCACTCGGTAGTAAGTAGTAATTGTACCTCATCTTGGCCCCCCCCCTTTACTTCTTCTTGATGATCATCATCACCAACTGTAGCGAACATTTGATGATCTAGGTTCTGCAAGACCGTCATATCATACACACACAACAGGAGCGTGGATAAGTATAACACATCGTATGTCACATTAGTCTCCTCAAGATTTATATCGTATGATAAGAAGAAGAAGAAGAAGAATCATCATCATCATCACCATCACCATCACCATCACCATCATCGTCATTTTTTATTTGACATTGTAGAATATCTCTCTAATACTACTATTGCTGCAGTCCAAGGCCCATATTACTACCTCTATAGGAAGGAGCATTTGAGCAGTAAATTGACTGTTCGGTTGAGTGTTAATTACCCCGCCACCTACTTTCCTACTACGCTTATTGCTTACTTGTACATGCTGTACCGGCTGCATACCAACCTCAAGAACAAGAACAAGAACAAGAACAAGAACAAAAACAAGATAAAACAAAAACAAGAACAAGATTAAAAACAAGAACAAAAACAAGAACAAGAAGAAAAGCTTCTTAAATATTTGTGTGTGTGTGTGTGTGTGTGTGTGTGTGTGTGGATTATGCAGTATTTACGCGTTGGATGTTGAAAAAATGACAACTACAACTACCACTACTTACTGCGATATCTGATCATGATAATAGTAGTACCTCTGGCAGTTACATTAATAGTAATATCAACACTAAACCACAATTGATATCATTTTTGCATACCAACATAGACTACTAACTAACCCTCTTGTTCCTTGGCACTCTTATTTTGTCTGTGAAACTTTTCTTCAACGTATCAGCCCTTCGTATCACTCGTTGTTTTACTCTGTCAATAAAATGATGATCAACAAGTATGTTATGTACGGCCACTAACTCTCTCTTCTCTCTCTCTCTCTCTCTCTCTCTCTCTCTCTCTCTCTCTCTTTCTCTCTTTCTCTCCGGGCCTCTTACTTCCTCCCTACTGTACTGTTATTATTAGGATTATATAATTCAAATGATATCATCTGACGATGACTTCGACTACACTCTTTCTTCCAAATTAACATTCCCGTCTCCTCCTCCTCCTCCTCCTCCTCGTCTCCTCAAAACCCAAAACAGACACTACTACTAAATACAATTTCTCGAAGCAATGTTTTAGCTTAGCCTGAATTTCAGTTTGATCTTCTGGAATCTTCTCGATAGTATACTCTTGTGTTATCTACAATCCCACGAAACACAATATTTTTTAAAAATACGACGAGTTGTAGGAGTATATGTCCCCACACGCGCACGCGCGCAGAGATGCTACATATACACAGGTGTGTGTTGTGTGTGTGTGTGTGTGTGTGTGTGTATTTTCGTTGGTTGGTTGCGAGATTCTGAACGTGTACACAAAAGTAATTTGCCTCCTACCGGCATTTATTAGAAATCACATTTTGCATGCAGTATCGACTAGTAGTAGTAGTAGTAGTAGTAGTAGTACGTACTTCTACTACCATTTACTACTAGTACCTTGACTTTCGTGGCGGTAGCTATGCTCATAACGAGATCATCATGTCATCAGAGAAAATAGAATAAATGATGTGATTAGACGACTAATATGTGTGCAGTAGCCTAATGCTGCTCGGGCCTCCTTTTCCCTAATTAATTACTGATACGTAGCACTTAATTATTTATGATACCTAGAAGTGCAGTTCTTGTCAATTTGCCGTGCTGAGAATATTATTTATTTATCATTATTTCACGTAAAAGTTGATGCAGAAACAAAAACCCCGCAACTCGATAAAATATGATAGGTATGATGATGATGCTATCGTCGTTTATTGCATCATCACCTTACACAGGGCCTCAAATATTATCCCAGCGTCACTACCAAATCTGCAATAAAAAAGAATTCACTACCGAATCTGCATTAGAAAAGAAATTCAGGAGATAGATGATGGCGTCGTTTTGTATTTAAAGGATGATTCAATCCGGAGCTCCTTGACAGTATTATTTCATCATATACGACACGGTGTTGTGTTTCTTTACCTCTCACGAACGTTTACTATATACCACGCCATATTTAAGCGATAGTGGAACTAACAATTAAAATTATAATAATTCTAATAATAATAATAATAATAATAATAATGAGGGGTATGGAAAGGAGGAGGAGGAAGAGGAGGAAGAGGAGGAAAAGAGGGGGGAGGACTAGTAATTGTTGAAAAAACACGTTTTCGATTTATTGTATGCATTGATGCTTGTATTGAACTATTCATCTTTCGCATTCTAGTAGTTATTTTATGATGCTCGTACCATGTTACCATCTAAGGAATACGAAGGCTGAAAAAAAAACAAATGCAAAACAAAGCCAATTTTCAGCGCGTACGACCAAGGGGAATGGATTCAGCATTTAGAAGAGTTCATTCGCAGCGCTGATCGTATCAAGCACCCTTTGATAGGCATATGATTTGGACATCAAATTGTAGCGCAAGCACTCGGTATTCGATGCATGCTGAGACCATCACTTACGATACCGCAACCAGACTAAAAATCAATATTTCAAACCCAACTCTCCATTCAATATCGCTACAAGCAACAGCATTATGATTAACTCACAGGGATCATGTTCTCCCACCTCGACTATCTCTCGTCATCAGATCACTACCGCCACCACCACCACCACCCACCACTAAGACCTTTGCAGTAGTAGTATCTATTGAGCTAGCTGTGACAAGCCCATGCTGGAGGAGGACTAAGAGAGATTGAACCACCTAATGAATGAATACCAAATTTTAAGAATATACGTTTCATCCTCCGCAAGAGAGGAAGAAAAGGAAAATACATAACCACACAATGATACATATGGCACACGTTCATAAAAATTCTAGTACTTTTTCCGGGTGAAGGCTCGAGTTTTTCGAGATGATAGAGCTGAGGGGCTGCCCACCATATGTAAGTAACGATTTACCTACCGCCTATGTAATTAAAAATATTACACCGCGTGGATGATTTGTGGGTGATATTATGTTTCTTTCTCTCTCTGGGCTCTTCGTTACCTCTACTGTTTGCCCGAAATGGCGACTGAGAGAGTGCGTAAAAAACAACTGTTTCCGTTTTTGGAACATGGAGCAGTCCTGTAACATTAATATTCAAGCTGCCTCAGAAGTGCATTTCCTGTGTTTGATGACAATGATGCTCGATACACGAACCTTTGCTCGTCTGAAGAAGACTGCTCTGCCCGATGGTTTGAGAGGAGGAGATGTTTCAGACACGATTGAGCCAAAAAAATGATGTCGCATGCCAAGAACATCCTGTAATTTTTGCATTCATGAACCAGCCTTCAATTTTCTGGTCACTCCGGACTCATTGTTCATTGTGCATTTTTCAATTGTTCGCCGATGCGGCGCGCGATGCGGCAATGGGCGGGGGGTTTTCGGACAGTCATGAGGGTGGCTTTTCCTCCTACACATGAACCACATTCCTGTTCACTGGTGGGACAGACAGACTTGTCGCCAGCCACCAGTGATTCGGTTGCCAGTTGAGAATGTTTGGATCTGCATTCAAGATTCAAAGTTGCATTCGCCGAAGTGGTGACATGGCGGGGGGGGGTTTCGGTCACGAGGGTGACTTTTCCCCTCATCCCTGAACCACATTCCTGTTCACCGGTGGGGCAGACTGACGTATCGCCCCAGCGGAAGCAAAGGCGGTTCGATGAAAAACCCGCCCGTGTGTTGCGCGTAAGGTGTTCACAGGCCGAGGCGCTACGTGCACAAGTAGGCAGGGGGGGGGAAAGGCACGTTTGCTTCCTTTTGAAGAGTTGTGTTTATTTTTATTAAAGATTATATTTTTATTAAATCGTGCACTGCGTAATCATTCGCGAAGCTTTCGCGAATGCCGCCGCACGTGGGGCAGCACACTTCCGGTGTGCTGCCATGAGTCCCGCCGGAACCCACGTGCCTATGCTGTATTAATATCTACGTTATCTATATTCTATATCCGCGACAACCCCTTTGTTGTCGCACGTGACTTGTGCCCGCGTAGTGGTACGCGCTACACCTCCCCCAAGTCACGTTGCTCCTTCCTTCCTTCCTTATTCCCTTAGACCTTCATCGCTTTCGGAACTTCACCAACCACCAGGTAATAGATTCCTCTCTAACCTTATCTCCTTTGTCGCTTACCCAGAACTCACCTTCGTCCTTAGGTTCGTGTCCATACCAGCCCTCTGCATCAAGGTCCCCCAGGACCTTATACCAGTGCTCAAAGGGTAAGTCGGGAACAGCTAGGTAGAGTAGCTGATATTTTCCGTCCTTTATTTTCATAGCTACCCTCTCCATATTTCGTAATCCAGGGTAGCCTAGATAGACAATCTTCATGCGCCAATCGTCGTTCACCCTGACCTTATTGTTTCCATATTCCACATCGAACTTAGGTCGGGGTCCTAAACAAGGCATTGCTCGCTCCCACACAGTAGGGTTTACTTTAACATCCTCTAGGAGCTTCTCACCGATATCATAATTCTTTAGGTGACTGATGTGGCGCAAGGTGACCCTGTTCCCATCATAGATGTAGTACTGCTTCCTCCCCTTCCTCTCGGTAACCTTTGCAACGCCACCCCAGAAGGGGTCTTGTTTATTTCTCGATCTCAGATTTACCTTGGCCCTAACATACTGTCCTTCCTTTAGAACTCGGCCATCGTACGGGACCTTCTCGTCTTCGCTCTCGGTATCGTCGTCGTTGTCGTCGCCTTCTTCCCTCTCCTTATCCTTGATACCTCCCCCAGACGTGAAGGTGTCGTTTACTAACCCTTGTATCTTGTCTGGTGTGGTGCTATTTATCCTGCTTAGGTTGGCCAAGGTGCGGTGGAGTCGCTCTACCTTGGAGTTGGACTGGGCATAGTATACAGGTGAGGCATCAATATTAGGGTGTGGTAGCTGTAGAAGAGAGGTCTCATTATCCACATGTAACTTCTTTGGTATCTTGTTTATGCTAACTTCATCAGGGATAGCCTGGAGCTCAGACTCCCAGGTACGGTAGCAGTTAGTAAGCCTCTGCTTATATAAGCCTTTGTTCTTCTTAGCAACGTTGACCTTGATAATCTTTTTAACCCAGCACTTTCCAGTGGCCACATCAACGAAGGTAAGGTAGTGATAGCCATCGTACTTATAAACATCAATTTGCACGATATCTAAGAAGTTCCTTGCTTTGATTTTCTTAGATGCACGGCTCTTGCTGGACTCCTTGGTGGCGACGCCTGCCGCCTTCAAGCTGGAGCACCTGCAGCCACGCAGGTATGTCCTTATCTCTTTTAGCTTGTAGGGCCAGTAGTAATGGTAGAGTAGAGCAGTGATATGGTTTTCTCCTACGTGTGCAGGTCCATGGGCGGTAAAGAGAAGGGCTCCCCTGGTCCGCCGTGGCACGTAGGTACGCCTAACATTATTAGTGTATACATATATCCTATCACTAAGTACCTCATGCTTGTGTTTGTATTTATCCAGGTGTTCTTGAAGGTGCTGGAGCTCCTCTGGCTCAGGCAGGAAGTCGCCGTCCTCGAAGGTAATCGCGTTAACCATAGGGGTGACCTGGGTAGGGACTTTCTTTTCGAACAGCCTGCTGAAATAGTCAGCAAGCTGCTTGTCTCCTGGTGCGTAGACCACTGTCCTCTTGTCCCTAAACTCTTCCGTGTCCGCCCTCATAGCTGCATACTCATCGTTAGGCGCTTCGAGCTTGCGGTCGATGCCTAGGAGGGGCTTGTGGTCAGTCATTAAGGTGAAGCTGGGCACCGACAGCAGGTAGTATCTTAGTTTCCTCTGCGCCTCAGTCATGGCTTTATACTCTCCTTTTGTAGGGCTGTACTTGGCCTCAGCTGCTGTGCAGGCCCTGCCCCACACCCGTATGATCTGCTGGTCTTGGGTAAGTACAGCAGCCATACCTAGCTTAGACCAGTCTGTCCATAGGGTAGCTGGTCTAGTAGTGTCTAGCTTAGCATTCAATAGGGTGTTGCTGCATAACTTTATTAGGTTATCGAAGTGGGCATCAAGGCCAGCCTTGGCCCACACCTTAGCGAAGCTGAGGCCTACAGAGTTCTCCTTCCGGTAAGCAGTAGTAAAAGCAGCTGCAGTCCTAGCGTAGGTAGGGGAGAACCTACGTAGTATCCAAGCTGCAGTCTGCAAGAATGACTTTAACTCCTTTGCATTCTTAGGTTTAGGGGCTTGCTGTAGTGCTGCTACTTTCTCGGGGTTTGGGGTGATGCGGCCTTGCTCCAGGTAATATCCACACCACTTGATTCTTGTAGCTAGGAATGTACACTTCTGCAGTCTAATAGTAAAACCGAAGTGTGCAAACCTAATAAATATATTTTCCAGGAGGAAGATCTGAGCGACGACTGTGTTGGTACATATTATGTCATCATCCACATACACAAACACAAACACCCACAACACAGACGCCATCCCATCATGTGTGTATGCCCTGTAGTTCTGACTACTGAACGCATCCCCTGATATGCTTAGGCCGTAAGGGAATACGACGAAGTGCCACTTCCTGTGCCTGCTGGAGAACGCGGTAATGGGGCGGGAGGTTTTGTGGATGGGTGTCTGCATGTATGATTCATTTTTATCTAGGGAAGAGTAGTATTTGTATCCTATGACGTGTTCAATAACGTCATCTATCCTTGGTGTAGGTGTCTGGATCCTCTTTATTACTCGGTTGTGGCGGATGAAGTTGTGCGCCAGGCGGAAGAAAGGGTAAGTAGGTTTCTTAGCTAGCACATGTCTCACGTTCCATGGTGAGTTGCTTGGCTCTATCTTCCCTTCCTTTGCCCATTCATTGATCTGCCACTCTATCTTTTCCCAGTCCGCTTCCGGTCGCCTATGTTCTGGGTCATTGATGATGCACTCTTCGTATCCCTTCTTTAGCTCGATCTTTACTGGGGTAAGCTTGCTGGAGGGCTTCGTCGTCGGCTTGGTGATGTCAGAGTACTTCTCGTTTAATATTTTATTAATGTACTTTTTGCCTTTGTCGATATCCCAATCATCAGCTGGGGGGGTCTTGTCCAGTAGCTCCGTTATCTGTCGGATGGTCTTGCCGGGGTTCTTCTTCCGTAGCTCGGTAGGTGTAGGTAGCTTGTTGTCCGCTAGGTCCATAAACTCTAACGCATTAACGCTTGACTCAGAGGTCCACTCGTCAAGCCGTATCATGTTCTGGCTGATGGTCCTGCCTGACTTCTTTGGCAACTTAGCAAAGTATATCTTGTGATTGTAGAATGATATGATCCCCCCTAATTTTTCTAGGGCATCCTGTCCGAGGAGTAGTTCCATGGATAAAGTCATGGCTACTCGGGTCTTGATTTGGGTCTCCGCGTCGCTGCCAGGTATCTGTAGCTTTAGCATTAGCTCACCGACGGTCTTCATGGAAGAGCTTCCGTCTGCTTGAGCATATTTACGTTCTTTCTTAGTCACTTGATCCAATAGTCCTAACCTTCTTACTGTGCTTAGGCTTATGAAGGACTTCGGCATGCTGCCACTATCCCAAAGGGCAGGTAGTTTCTTGTAGTCTCCGTAGCTGTCTTTAACTTTAACCTTGGTCATAGCAACTTTGATAGTCCTGTTAGCGTCTTCGTCATTAATGTTGCATACTCCTAAGTTCTTTATGTCGTCTAGGGTCATGGGCTTGTCTTGGTCCTGCGTTGCTGGTACTGCTGTCTTCGTCGGCGCCTGCTTAAGGTGATCTAATTTTCCGTTTATCTGCTGCTGTATAGCATTGATACTGTTCTGCTTTTTGTTCTTATATTTATTGTTCTTCCCGTTGTTGCTGCCTTGCCATTTGCTGTTGTTATATCCTTGTCCTCTGCCTTTCTTTCTCTTTAACTTCTCGTAGTGTTCGTTGAGCTGCCTGATCGTCATCCTGGGTCGTCCTTCTTTCCTGTCTCTGCAGTCTTTAGCGGTGTGTTTCCCTTTACGTGAGCAGTATCCGCAACGTCGGTTACCTTCCCTGTCCTTGTACCAGTCTCGCTGCGGCTTAATAGCGTTAATGTTTCCTATGCCAGGTACCTTAGGGCTGGTAAACTTGCGGTCCTGCTCCTGCTCGCGTAGGGATATAGCCTGCACTGCTGCCTCCATCGTGGTGTAGCCTTTCTCCGTAACGTAAGTGGATTCCTTTATCTTTAACTTGAACTCTTCAAACCTTGCCTGATCATCACCTGTGTTGTAATTAAAATCATGTAGTTCGTCGATCATATCCTGGAAGCGCGTGGCAAAGTCTCTAACAGGTTCTCTCTCATGCTGCATCATTGCTCTGTATTTTCTAATAGCCTGGGGTAGGGAGTTAGCATCCTGTTCATTTACAAAAGCCTTCATTATCGCCTCAACGTCTCGTAGCCCACTAACTGTAGTGTGTATTTTCTCTAGCTGCCTGATCCGGGTCCTGCCTGTCTCGTAAAGGTCCATGGCTTGCTTTATTATAGCTAGCCATTTGAGCTTGTCGTTTTCGGTGGGGTTAGGGGTAAAGTCGCAGAGTATACTCCTAGCGTTCTTCCACCACCTCCTTGCCTCACCTCTTTTCCCGTTGTATTTCGTTATCATAACCGGTGCTGTTTTAACAGACATGAACTGGGTGTTCCGCTGTACCGGCTGCTGCTGCTTGACGGTGCTCTGGGTCGTCCCCCGCGAGGCGCCCAGACCCCCGTCGTTCCTAAACAAAGCTGCCCACTCTGGAGGTAAGTCTGCTTCGTAATCCATGATGTCCTGCATGATAGCTGCCCAAACATCATGTGTCTGATACTTGTATTCTATCGATACTTTCAGTTTGGCGTAGTTGCTCGCCCTGGGTCGCAAGGCTCGTAATGCCATTACGACCTTCTTGCTTTCGGCGGCCACGTCCTCGTCGTCCGCCTCGTAGAAGTTCTCCAGTGCCTCTGCTGCTGCATCTGCTTTCTTAATCCCGGGTGCTGGTCCCGGCGGTGCCTGTGGAGGTGTTCCTCCTCCTTCCTTAGCGTCCGTATCGCCCTTCCTTTCCTGTTTCTGCTCGTGCCCTTGCACGGCCTGCGAGCCAAAGTCCTGCTGTTCTTCTAGCTGCTGTGACATTGTTAGTCAAATCGTTTCCCGTGTGTGGAAGCCAAAGGTTGTTGCGCGTAAGGTGTTCACAGGCCGAGGCGCTACGTGCACAAGTAGGCAGGGGGGGGGAAAGGCACGTTTGCTTCCTTTTGAAGAGTTGTGTTTATTTTTATTAAAGATTATATTTTTATTAAATCGTGCACTGCGTAATCATTCGCGAAGCTTTCGCGAATGCCGCCGCACGTGGGGCAGCACACTTCCGGTGTGCTGCCATGAGTCCCGCCGGAACCCACGTGCCTATGCTGTATTAATATCTACGTTATCTATATTCTATATCCGCGACAACCCCTTTGTTGTCGCACGTGACTTGTGCCCGCGTAGTGGTACGCGCTACACGTGCTGACATGGCGTGTGCGGCAAAAACAAACGCTGGAGGTGTCGCTGCTCGGCTGCTACAGCTAGCGCTAGTGCGAGATGCACGGACAATCGATCAGGCTCCACTAGTCCAGTCAATCGTCTGGCAATGTATAAATGAAGCCTTTCTAGCTCTGGAGACTCTGGAGCTTTGTTTGCGCAGCGAAATGTGCCACGCCAGGAATGTGATTGATGACAGCTACAGCTAGACAGGGAAAGCTTCAATGCACATCCGATGCGAGGTTCGCCAACGCAAATGGATCAGCCAAAGTTGAATTGAAAGTGTCTTAACTCATTTCAATGCCCATTCTGGGATTGCCAGAGTCACATGGTCTAGTAGTTACGAGATGCCCAATCATCGATCGGGCTCAATCGTCTAAACAAGTAAACTAGCAAAGCCTGTGCGTAGCGATCTGCCGCCACGCTAAAAATGTGATGCCATGGAAATCTTCAATGTGCATGCAAAGAACGCGAAGACAATTGGGTCAGTCAAAGCTGAATTGAAAGTATTTTGACTTGTTTCAATGCCTACGCTTTGTCTAGTTTGTGTTTCTGTGCCTGTCACGCCTGCATCATTTTTTAGTTTTCTTCTTTTTCGTAGTCTTTTTTTTTTGCACCGGCTTCTTGCGTTTAGTCACTGTAACAGGACCAAAAAAGCTTTCAAGCCTCTTCTGTGAGCCCTTTCCCTTTGCTTTCTTCAATCTTTGAACTGCTTTGCGGACTCTAGATTCTTCGAATCCTTTTTCATGGCATAGAAACTTCACGACACCTTCCTCGTCGGGATCGATCCATTTGATTGCATCAGCACCCACATCTGCTACATCTGGATTCTTAAAAAGTGCACGTGCTTCTTTGAAGAGAAATGCCTCCATGTTGATCTTGTATTTCTCCCTATTAATGTTCTCCAAGACAGTCTCTATGTTTTTGTGTTCCCTGAGGGTATTCAAGAATTCTTTTCAGCAAATTATGTGAAATGATGTATTAATGATGCATACTTGATGAGCTTGTATGCCGATTTGGGACCAATTCCTCGGATTGCCAGCGTATAGTCACAACCGCAGAGAATGCAAAAATCAATAAATTGGTCCTAGAAATATTATCCATTATGCCATAACCAAGAATTATCGAATATTGCATACCATAGTATATTCCATGTCTTCCAATGCCTTTTTCAGGTTGATTTCTACGATTGGTAATTTACGAGCTTCTGAAAATGTGAGGTGTCTCAATAAGATGGGAGTCCCAAACGTGAGAGCATCCATATCCTCCGTGGCAGTTCCATAAACCAAGCCAGCTTTACACAGGGCAGCACTGAATACACAATAAATTCACACAGTACGGTTTATGGAAAATCTGTCAATTATTCGTTAGCATATCACCACTGAGCTTCTGCCTCCCCTGAGGCATTTACGAAGGGAACGCCCATTAGCCGCAGGAGTTTCTTGCAATCTTCATTCTGTTCCTTTGTCACCCTCACCAACCGTCGTTTAAACTTGTTTACTTCTTCTTGAGTTCCACTCTCTTCTGCTTTTTTCAGCTCAGCTTTAGCCTTTTCTTTACTCTCCTTTCGATTCGCAAGCTCCCCAGCCTTGAGCTGCGGAGGTTTACCATCAAATACATAAACGGGCTTCAGGCCGCTGTCCATGATACGGATTGTGCGATGAAAAAGGCCTTGGAGCTGAGGAACAAAGCAACAAGCGCCAAAGTGTAAAGATTTTGACTTTTTATTGACAACAATGCTTCAACACGACGTTACACTGTTAAAATGGTATTCAAAGCTTACGTGCGATGTAACTTCGCCAGCTTCATTGGTAAGCATCTGAGCATCAGGTCCGCTTCTCACTGCCACCAAAAATTGGTACAAACTCATGGAGGCGTCAATTGCTACTTTTCGGCCAAAATAAGTCTTCATTTCTCCGTTTTTTATTGACTCTGGGGACATGTCCGATACAAACTTCATCAATCCTTTGATTCCCATGGTGTTTCTATCTAAAAGGTTAAGTTTCAAGTAAGTAGTGGATACAACGTCTCCGCTCACGTAAAGGGTGGTTTGACGAGACATTACCTCCGAGCAGTCCGAATTCTTTCTTCTTTGGAGGCTCCTGAAATAATGATCTTTCCCGCCTTCCTGGCTTACACACACATATTCTATGCCCATGAACCGCCTTCTTTTCAACATTGCGACCTCCATTTCTGGATTTGAATGCGTTTAATTTTACCTCGCATTTTATTACAGCGTGCAGTGCTTCCCGCACAAAGGAAAACTACCTTTTGATCTACGTACTATTTGTTGTCGCAACATACGATTGTACGAGATAATCTTAGAACAATTTTGCTACGTACGATGTCTTAGCATGGAATTGCCCACTATTTGATGTCGAAATCTGGAATGGCATTAGAAAAAGGAATTTTATGTTTCCGATGTTGATATTCATATTGCCGAGAAGGTGGGCATCGATCGAAACTCTGGCGTTTCGTTCGGTGCCCCAACCTCAACAACAACGAACGAACAGTCAAAACTATATCTCGGTTGAGTTTGACGACAGGAAACTCCATCCGCTCGGTATTTAATATACGATGAGCCATTTAAATAGGGGAAGGCCGAGAAAAAAAGCAGCGCTGATCGATGGAACAATGATTGGAGCGAAGGGAACACAGCTCACACCCCAAGTTTGCAAATATACTACAAATCCTCGGCCTCGAAGGGCTCCAGAAAGGACAGGATCTGGACAGTTTCCATTTCAAGTTCCTCAGAAACACCCAACACATCATAAGTAAGATTGTATGCTAAAGTTTAATATATTGCAACGAAGATAATATATTGGATACCTTCAGAATTGATAGGGATAATCCTCGCTTCCCACGAAAGGAAAAATTTAAGTTCAGAGGCACGAGTCTGGCTCTAAACAACCCCTTGAGCACTCGATTTCGATACAAAGTTCCTGAGTGCAAAGTTATGAACCCATACTCTGACCAGTATAATAGTCGAATAGCACCGCATATTGCTCTTCAAAATAGACGGAAACAGGAATTTTTGGACGAATCAAATCGAAACAGGGGGATGACGGAGAAGCAAATGAGCCATATACATACCAGTGCTTTTAATTCCACCAGAAACTATTTTAAAAAGGTATTTCTAAATACTGTCATGTGAAAAATACTTTCCACGAGAAACTTTGGTTCATAATGCTGTCTTTCTTTGATCTTCTTGTTACATGTAATTCCATCATATTTTCCTAGAAATATGGCTCCAAAGAGGCCCGTAAAATGCGAATGACGAGTGCTGCCGAGAACATGTTTCATACGAATCGGAGGCCAATGACACATCCCGAGCTAATGGAATCACGTGTGAGAAGAGCAAAGGAAGAAGGTAAGCGTTATGAACCAAAAGGTTCTCGTGAGCAGTGCGCATCTCGGCAACTATCCAGAAATTACTTCAGTAACACATACAGTAGAGTCATGGGTACTAATCCAGAAGTAACAAGGGTGATCCCAAAAGAGACATTTAAAAGTGATTTAGCTTGAGGCTTGATAGCAACACATACTCGAGTCCTCTGCTAGGAAAGGATTTGTTCAGATGTCTATACTAAAAATGTGTAAATGTGTGTGATGAGAATGTGTGTACGCACATGTGTGCATGCATGTAAATCCTATGTGTAGCTCTCTTTCTCTCTCTCTCTCTCTCTCTCTCTCTCTCTCTCTATGTGTGTGTGTGTGTGTGTGTGTGTGTGTGCGCGTGTGGTACGTACGTAATTCCACGACATGCATGCACACACACTACACACATCTAGACATGCAACATCCATCATGCACGTGCAGTATGCTACCCACCTGATCCACGTGTAGTCGTCTTACATGCATGGATGCGCATGCGTGAATGCGATGCACAGCTACGTACGATACTAGTAGCAAGCGCAGCATCGTATGTCTAGATAGATGTAGTCATGTGATGTGCAGTAATATAATGGTGTAGCACAGCTGTGCATAAATAGTCGTTGCTGTATATAACAACATTAGGATGACCATTAAAAAATATTTATTTGTTCATTACTTTGCCAACTACTATATACATCGTATACGCTAGCAGGTTGCGTTACATGTACCGCCATCGAACTTCCTAGTGTCTCACATATGAGTCGATCCTCGTTGCATGTATATAGCGGCACGAAATGCAATGCCATACTATTCAAGTGCATGTGTGCATGTATACATGCATAATGCGCGAGCCAATAAGGTTATCAAGGCCATTCAGGCTCGGCTACACATATGAATTGTATTTTTTTATTTCCGGCAAAAATAAAATCAAAATCGTGCAAGAGGTGCATGGATGAAGACTTTGCCGCAATGATACGTCATTCTTTGCAGTTCCTTGTTCTGATCGTTATGAATTACATCCTAAACGGCATTGTGCAATTTCCAGTCGTACTATGAGATTATCTAGCGACTATCGAACTCCTTCCATTTTAAAGGCAATTCCCATGATTGACCTCCTTCCCAAGGTTTCCATTCTAGATATTAATGATAACAGTCTCAACAAAAATAATTGCATGCGTTTGATAAACGGGTTAGAATGATCACAAACCTTTCATCATTTCCAGAACCTTCAACTCATCTTCTGCCTCCTGGATCAACTCCTCTACTTCACCAGTTGAAATCTCCTTCTCAATTTCGTTTACCGTCGAATGATTTTCACATACAGACAATCTGTACTTAGAGAGCTTGGTTACATAGTCTTTGTATCCGGCAGAGTTGGGAAGGGTCTCAGCATCTTCCAAGGTCTTTTGATAGAGGCCAATAAGAACCTCCCGTGCATTTTCAACCACCCTTAGCCCTGCAATGCCAGTACTCTCCTTAATAGAGCAAAAAGTCCTTGCAGTAAGAGAGGCGATCCTCTTTGGATTCTTTGAAGGCCGGCCAGAAACAAAAGCTGTAATCAGTCGACGAGAAAACATGGCGGCGATAGTTCTGTGAAAAAGCATATTTGTTATGTTTGGACTGAGGTTATTGAAGGTGTTGTCTTTGTCTTGAAGGTAGACACTTATTTCTGTACAATCATTTTGTCAATATTCTTTTTACAGAAAATTGGGCAAGAAAAGAAGAGGGGGATGGGTGGGGGGATTGGGTGGGTAACACACGCTGCTGGTTTTGCGAAGACAGTAGCAGCAATTTTCCAGAGATTCTCAGAGACGAGACTCCTTGCGCTTCTCAGAGATATCTCTGAGACTTCCACAACCATTGTTACTCGGAAACAATTTGAGTTGTTTGACAGGACGTTTATTCTATACGACAACTATATGGCCTTGACGTCTGTGCTTGAAATCGCTTGCTTACTATCCCGCATTGATAGACTGCTGTCCGGATTCATAGCTATTCATCCATCAAGAAGAGCACAGACAATAAACAATACACAGCAGGCAGGCGCACGTATCAATCAACTACTCAATTTGCGCAAAACGAGCAAAAAAAACGCTGTATCTTTCCTCCAACACCTGAGCATATAGGTGTTCAACTTCCACAAAGCTTTCATTCATCCATCATTAAAGAGGGCAAGGACAGAGAGGAGCTTATCTCTCCGCCGTCACCATCACTTCATCGTCAGCAAATCGATTTCCTCTTCCTATAGAACCATCATCAAAACGCCGAAAGTGCTCCTCTTCTGAAGCTACATCAGCTCAAGTACCCACAACATCTAATACGACAGCGGAGGAAAGACAACAGCACCGGGATTGCTCGAATATTACCCCGATGTCAGTTGAGGAGAAAAAAAGGTTTTAATCGACATATTTTCCCAATGGATCTCGGAATTATAAATCACATGCCAACATCCAAATGATAGGAGCAACGGAGTTGCCCATGTATCATCGAAAAATAACCAAGAAGTTGAACATCAGGTAGTAGTAAAGTTTGCCCCTCCCCTTAAAGCAAAGATATTGACCCAGAGTAACGTTTATCCGGTATATTGTGTGTGCAAGGATTTTGATCTTAAGAATTACATTTCCGAGTACCGAGGACACACGAAGGTTCTTCTAATATTTTTGAGCGAAATTTATATAACAAATCTGATAAGTGCGTGTATTTTAAGATAAAGCGCTTGGTATTCATCGGCAATAAATGTCCAAGCGTACGTCTGGCTGCATTCCGTACAGCTATCTCAGGTGCGAACTTATTCTATTATGATGGTGCATTTAACATTTAATCATTTACTTATTTATTAGAGCTCAAGAAAGGAAGGGACGTTCAAGGATATACCAATATCGTATCAACCGCAAGAGAATTGTTGCAGGAGGGTCTTGGAGACGAGTGGGGGTATGATTCATCTTGGGTTGAAACTATGCGACGAGAAAACAACGAGAGGGATCACACTCTAGCTGCAGAAATTAGCAAACATGATGACGACTACGTTCCGGCTCAGGTAGTAGCTAATCGTACTAATCTATGAGTGGGTTATGATTCACTTGTGCTGGTCGACCAAGAAAAATAATAAGTACTCTTTGACAATTAGGCCAAACGGAGAGAATACATCAAATTCTTGCAAGATTGTAGCAATTTTAGAGATGCACAGATAAGAGTGCGGGAATGTGCTGATTTTGCTCACCATCAAAACTCTGTGGAGGTGGGGAATTATTACTGTAGTAGTTTACGTGAAATAAATCCAAATTTATATAATTGTTCAATTTCAGGATAAACTATTCTGCCGTTTGGCTGAGATAGAGAATCTCATCTATAAGGAAGGATCAGAATTCAGGCCGACCATGATCAAGCTACCTGAGGTAATAATGATAATAATAATAATAATAATAACCGTAGTGTCAGAAATAAGCATCAAATATATATTGTTCAACAACGTTTCTCACCATCTATCTATCTCCTAAATGTATAATCTGATTAGATATGGGGTCCAAAGTTAAAGACCCAGTTTGGAACGAAGGCAGCTGTCCAGGCTAAGATTAAAGCTGCAAGTGGAATCCATCACTTAGTAAAGGGCCAATTCGAGAATGCAGCACATGTATTCAAACTCATTTCCTTCGAAATTGATTGCCCAGAGGTAAAAAGTATGGATTATGGATATGCAAGCGTATTCATCTACTCGTTTTGTGCATTTCTCATCGTCCATTTACCAAACCAGATTATTTCGAAACGGGATGTAGCGATTTATGGAACCTTATGCGCAATGGCATCGTTTCGAAGGGCACAGCTGCAATCAAGCGTAATTTTCTTGTGCCCAGTCTCTATTTAGTCTGACATTATGAATGAACTTATAGTTACTGAAATCCGGAGAATTCAAGAAGTTCATGTCCCTCGTACCGGGTCTTGTAGAGATGGTTCAAAATTTTGTTCAATGCAAGTTCAAGAAAGCTTTTGAGCATCTAGAGTCAATGAAGGTATAAATACTACATATGCGATACAGGAGGAAAAAATGGCTTGCCTGATCGTATTCATACAAATTTGATGAACAGGTGGACGTTCTTCTAGATTATTACATGTCAAAACATCAAAAGGACCTTTACCAAAAGATTCATGAGCTTGCAGTCGTACAATACTTTGTGTAAGTTAAATTCTCCACAAAATATTATTAATAATATCTCAAGACGTGTGATTGTTCTTCAGACCTTTCTCTCATGCAAAGATCTCAAGAATGGCAGAAGCGTTCGGGGTTTCACAAAATGAAATGGAAAATAGGCTTGTTAGTCTGATTGAACGTGGAGCTGTTCAAGCAAGAATCGATAATGTGAAAAAGGTGCTAACAAAAGTCAATACACACACACAAACACACACACACACACACACACACACACACACATATCAATATGTAAATATGTAATATATATATATATATATATATATATATATATTTAGAAGAGCACCGTTGGAGCGTCATCTTATTATTTTTCCTTTGTTCTTATGCAAAGGTGGTTATTGCGAGGGACACAGATCTCCGAGTTGAAACCTACGAAAAGGCTCTAGATATTGGAAACGAATATGTGCGCGATTTGCGAAGATTGCTTTTGAGAATGAGTCTCCAAGCCAATGATTTCGCGGTGATGATATCCCAAAAGAACTCAGGTGGAGATTCTAAAGGACCAGTGAGGGCAGGAGATATGAATCCACTTTAGACAACACTATCTTACATGAATTGAACGATTAAAGTATCAATAAAAAGGTTATTGCCCTTCTTTAATTGTATTTCCTATGTTTTTAATTTTCATTGGCACCGCACACTGTGTCCTCGTGCATCGTTTGATCGCCATGCTAGTACATTCCGGTACATGTGCACTTTGGCTAGCCTAGCTAGAACTAGAGAATGGCGCACGTGTGACATAGCTAGCGGCTCGTTAGTGCAAGCTGATCAATGATGATGATTTTCGATTATTCCGCACACTAGCACATGTCGTCGTCTGACCGCATGTCTAGATGTGCCGACAATTGCACGCGTAGCATGCAATCGCTTAGCCTTGTTAGCTAAAGTGCATGTCTAGATCGACAGATGCAAACAATCTAGGCAACGATCTGCACTGGTGTGATGCGAGCATGTGTCGCATCACGTGGGGCAGAATCAAACGTGTGGCTAGTTGCTAAGATTAGCATGTGGATGATGACAATTTTTGCGAATCGAAAAAAACAAAAAAAGTCAGGAAATGTTCCAGAAGCCACACTGTGCATTGTGATTGGAGTTGTGTTGCTTGCTTGCATGTTGACACAATGATCGAATAATGTGAATTTGCATCGCAGGCCCGCAACACACTCGCCGCTACGTCATCGCAACATATTGCGAGATCACGCACTGAAAAAATTGAGGGCTAGCCCCCTGTCGCCTCGACTTTATTCTGTTTCAATGTTCTCGTTTATACGTTGTTCAAACTGATGACGTTTCGAGTGCCATTGATGACAGGGCTCCCTGCTGTGCGATGTAGACTTGGACGCGTGCTTTTGCAGCCAAGCGCACACGTGGATTCATTCTCATCAACAATTCATCGCGACATCCATCTCGACTTTCATTTTCTCCCGCCCAACTACATGCTGATCTTGGCAAGCATAGCCATGTTGAAACAAAAAATGATGCTTGTGCCGCACAAAAATGCTGAACATGCTGAAGTGAACAATGTGAAAATGCAACACAAAGAATAGGTCGCGCCTTTGTTGTCAAGAAAGGGTTGCATAGATGTGAACATGTGATCTTTGTTCTCAGCATTTGAAGCTCAATGAATGAATCATCATTTGTGGGTAAGATTCGCTTTTGTCGCTGCGTGGGTTGCAGGTTTATTATGCACGCACATTGTTATTGTACACGCACACACACAGACAGACTTAGACAGACAGACAGACAGACGGACACACACACATTTTTATACAGTGTGTGTGTGTGTGTGTGTGTGTGTGTGCGTATCATAATAGTATACTTTACACGATTTCACTGTTTTCGCAAGAATGATACCAAGCTTCACGGTTCATGAATACACGATTACTATCACCGCTAGATAGAATTTTCGAAAACCGTAATGTAGTTATCCTGTATCATTGCGATTCTATGTGGGCAATATTATTTAGAGTATGTTCAATGAAGCATTGTTCGTGCAATGTTGTATGCAACTTCAATTTCCAGTAATTAGCAGTACTTCATCGTTATTCGATAGTTGGTACATCTGGGAATATTCCAGCAACATGCTCGAGTAAAAACTTCCAACTATTGTTGTCATCACGGACAAGTAGTAGCCTATAACATTAAAAATGCCTTTCATCCTCTGTTTAATAATGACACACTATTATACAGATTAGTAATAATACCTAAGGAGGTCCATTTCTTCCTTGTCATCCTCTTGGAAATTCTTATAAACAATTGGGACATGAAGGCTGATGTACCATTATTATACCATCAGCCAGAAGTCAAGTTAAATTATTGCATTTTAATTATGGCTGCCACCTGTCGCTGATCTCCTTTAATTTGTTGACAGTTTTAATCGCTGCAAGGTCTTTCATGCCTTGATGGACGCATAGACACAGACAGAGAGAGAGAGAGAGAGGGGGGGGGGGGGGGGGGGGGGTAATTCATTTAGGTTACTACCCACTCACTCCCCCATTCATATTCAAACCTTTGTTGTTCGGGTTGAAATGTAAATGTTGAACACTGAATAGAGGACATGATGGAAGCCTGAAAAGAGTGACAAAACAAAGGATACTTTGTGTTACACAGGCTCTACTCGATTGTACTGCAACGACATAGAAAGTGGGTAATATAGAAGTATGCTGCATTGATAATTTTATACTAGTACCAATCCACAAATTCAACGGTGATAAGCATAATACTCAAACATTCTTCCTGCGCGAATGAGCTGTTAATGAGAATATTAAGGTTGAATATAATAGTCAAGGCAAAAGTTGCTGCCGACAGAACATAACACTGGAATAACATACACATTTGAAAGTAAAAGCGTGTTACAATAAGTGGATAGAACAACAACCGGAGGGGGCCATATACTACTACGTCATAAGTTATTACTAACTTTACCCTAAGACGTATTTGTGAGGCAAGTTGTTTTGATGCCATGTTTTTGGATACTGAGGCTGTTAGAATCATAAATGCTGCAATAAAGAGGAATCCTTAACCAATTCTTGAGCGTCAATATGCATGTATCGGCGAGTTTAAAAATATTACAAGCATGGATGTGACTTATCGTAATAACATTTGCAATTTGTTTAAGAAACATAACTTTGTGGATGTAACCTGAATATCTGTGACCCAAAGCATCATTTTTTGTATTCTATCATGCTCTTCTTTGCTCATATTGACATCCATTTGGAGCCACCCTTGTGCAACCTTCAAGAGTATTATGTTCATTTTTGGCCTTATTACCATTGCAACCTTTGTCTTTCATTAAGCATAATTCAGTAAATATTCGTATATGTACAAACACACAGACATACAAATATATATATATATATATATATATATATATATATATTGTGTGTGTGTGTGTGTATGTGTGTGTGTGTGTTTATCATTTCACTCATGAAGATGGAGGAACAACGAGTTACCGAGAGAGCTGTCACAGGCCCAAGAAGATGAATCGATGCTTCCATGCTCTCATACACATCCTCGTCACTTAATGATAAAGTGTGTGTTTTAAATCATTATGTGTACGCATAGTTGTATGTATGTTTTGAATGAATTATCTTGTACTTATCAATTTTTGGCATTGGAGCAGTCTTCTCAGGTTCAATTTGCACATTTCTCCAGTTTGGTAATTCCTGTATGATCTAGGTCATGAAGCTATTTCAATATCATATTCAACGCCAAGTGTACTACCGTTCTAACATAAATGTTGTATCTTCTTGGATCTTTGACTGCACGAGTCTCTATGATTCTTTTCCTTTACGTATTTTGTAAAAATTAGGCTTCAGTTTTTCCATTGTCAAATTATGCTGACCTTAGCTTATTGATACCACCACGGTGATAAGTTCCGAAATGCTTCGAACAATCTCGAGTAGCAGAGTGTTCTAATACAGCACATTGGCCTTCGATAACGAGCACTATTACTACGATTATTGAGAAATATTGGACGACTCCTCGCATCGTCAGCGTCGTGAGTAATCCAATTTCACTGAGGATATTATCCCCACCAAACCTTATTACTTAGCAGGATGCACGGATCATAACAAATCTGCATAACAGGTCCACTCACAGCGGCAGAACAGCATGAGTAAAGAGCAGCAGGGTGCCGCACAAGTGCTCAACACACTGCTTGAAGCTTGAAGAATATATCTAACACTGTGCCAGACAAGGGGAGAGCCAGATACTACTACATATACCACGAGCAGGTTGATCCAGCTGATCATCCAGGCTGCGTACGATCGTTACTACTCCTATCGCATAATTTTGTAACAAATGTTTGGTGATATCCTTGCTACGACAAGGTGTTCATGATGTCTTTTACCACTAAAATCCAAACGTGTGTATGTTTAGATCTAGTACGATGTTTCCGCCAATATTTCTTGCTGCCGTTTCCGGTAACTAATAGCTTCAAGTACCACTTTTTCCTACGGAACGCTCTGTAAATGGTCAACAAATGACTGCACACTTGCACAACGGCTTTTCGTCGTGTGATGCGTGTCGTCGGCTAATCATTGGGTTTTTAGGTGAAAAAATTGGAAAACATCCACGCGAACTACGCGAACGCATTCATCAAAATTAAAATAGTACATGTACATGTACATGTAATGAGGAGCAAACAATCCCGGGATTAATCTAATAACAACGGGTAATAACTACCCCACTGACAGCAGTGCCCGCAGTGCTCGTATCGCCACACCCAGCAGATCTACCTACCCTCCTCCGCCCAAACCTCCTTTCAGAATAGACTAGTCGCAACAAGCAGCAGCAGGGTGGTACTACCAGCGAAACCAAATCCTTGCATTACAATGCCACTCTTCGTTACTCGATTTCTTTCTTTTACAACCCGACGACGACGCACGCTGCTCAAAGCTGCAACTGCTGTCTCTGTGTCACTAGTCGGAGCCAGCACTATGGTAGCTAGCTAGACTCCATCATTTTTCGAATATATTACCGTTGGCATAGTTGACTAATAATGATTGTATGATGCTTATGATAATGGTGATTGTGAGGCAGATAATGATGTGAAGATGATGATGAGATGATGATCAAAATGATTATCATAATGATAACGATGACATTAATTACCCCTTATTGTTCCATCGAATCCTTCGTAAAATTCGTAGTATTTTTACAGAGAATTGTTGTTGCTATTATCAAATAGATTTCGACATGGCGCTTTGCAGAGGCCACTCAAAAACATCGTAGGAAGAACGACGAGAACAAGAAGAATTTTGTTGGAATACTCACCATTAACTACTACACACCACATATTTTAAGAACACACATCCTAACATCGTTCGTTGAATATGTCGTCGTCACCGTCGTCGTTTCTAAGGCGATCAGTGGGTAGGAAGTGGACAACCGTATTACGGAGGAGAATGGGCCTATAAATTCTTCCTTGGTACATTAACAACGGAGGAGGGGGAGGAGGAGGAGGGGAATATACCGATGATAGGCAGGATAGAGGATGAAAAGCCACTTTAATTGCTTCTCATTTCTGAAAGGATAAAATTAAGTACACTGGTTTTTTGTTAAGATGAAATTAGAGCAGAAGCTTTAGCATGTTTTCCGCTTTAATAGTTCTTCCATGATGATCTCTCCGTCTACAAACTAGCTCCAGCATTTCGACGACTATTTTTCTAATTATTACTTCCACCACAAATATCTCTTTATTTTGTCCTGTGTATCCTCTCGGTAAATAAATACTCTGGCCAATACTCATTTCTTATTATAAAGTACTTCTTTCTCCATTTCATTACTCTTACTACTGCTACTACTACCACTACTACTAATACTGCTATAAGGTGCCTTAGAAGAAGAGTGTGGAGACAAAACAAAGATAGATATGGTGCAGCTGACTACTATGTTGCAAGCGTCGATAATTCAACGGTATGGAAGAATGGGGATTAATGACACTCCACAGATGTGTTAAGATTTGCAAACATCGAATAATAGACTAAACACTCCTTTTAGGTTGGACGCAATGGAGCGTAAGGTTAAAGTGTAAATTAATACCAAAATGCAGGATTAATTCTATTAATGATGTGAATGTAATCTCTGTTGACTTGTTATTATTATTCTGTAGGCTTGGGTCGAAAACGCATATTTCCATTCAGATCGCAAAGGTGCAGTACGTGCAGCAGATCTATGTGTCCTAATGATGATGTTGATGATAGTGACGATGACTACTCATATTTAGGCCTGGAAACACCCTTGAAATTTCGTGTCGATGTGGATGACAGGTAAGAGAAAAGCGACGAGAAGACATTTCTGTGATAATCATCGTAATCAATTTCCTTATTCATAGATCTCTTTTTTTCGAGCAGTGTGCCAAGTATAATTGAATTTACTTTTTCACCAGGCGAGAAAATGGAAAATTGGGTATCACTGCGGTGATGCAAGGCGGTAAACGACGTTAATACTATTTATTATCTCCATGATTTATAATAACTCAGTAGGTGTGGTATTAGTTCTTTCTACTAGCATCAACACACTCACACACAGAGAGAGAGAGAGAGAGAGAGAGAGAGAGAAGGAGACTGATACGTGCTGTACAACACAGGACTAGTTGTGGAGAAAGCTGGAGTAGGTAATCCGTACAACAATCAATATATAAATAGATACTGCAGAATGATGGTCAATACTACCATAATTTATCATTTTTTTATTTTATTATTTTATCAGGAGTGACGATGTTAAGCAAGAAGCTCAACCCAAGTAGTAGTAGTAGAAAGTAGTAGTGGTAGACCTAAATAATAATAATTCAAAATGAAATTGTAACAGCTGAATGAAAAAATGTCTTGATTCAGATTATTATAATGATGATGAGTAGTTAGTCGTAGTATTTTGTTGGTAGATATTATCCATCATAACATAACACCGAAAGAATGAATGATAATTAGAGCCATCATCAACAATAAATCAGGAATGGCGAAGCAAATGGCCCATAATCATCCAGCACTAAAGGTAGGTAGGTAGACAGATAGGTTAGGTTGTTGGGAGTAGTATATGAGTATTATTACATTAATATGATTAACTAGTCTATTTTTTGAAGAAGAAGAACATCTACTTCCCCCCTCCCCCTGCAAGTAAACATCAATTTAGCATTATCTCCGTGGAACATTGGGGAATCTGTGTGCAATGTATTTAATATAACTCTTCCAATTAATGAAAGGCGAGGAGGATAGAGCTACTACTGTATTTGAGAAGGAACGTCTCACCACCAACCTACATGTAGTCTAATGTGCTGTACTACTGCCACCACTTGATAGGAATATCTAGCTACTGGTGAAGTAAATGATCTCAGTATGTGGGTCAATGGCATTAGTTGCATTGTGCATCCAGGTAATTGTTAAAATGTATACAATGTAATGCATCATGATGATGATGATGAAGTATGATGGATATAAGTTATTCAACAATACAGTTGTTCTTGTTTTTGGTAGTGCTGTTGCTGCTGCATAAAATTATTAATTGTATGCGAAGTAGAGGTTTTTACAACTAATGTAGCAATAACTATTGCTGCTTTTGTATTACTGAAGTGAATCCGTTTGCTGGTTTTGTATGATTAAAAGTGAATCCGAAAGCTCCAACAGTACACTTCAATTATCGACATTTCCAGATCACAAAAGACGATGGATCAGTAGTTGCATGGTAGTAGTAGTATGTAGGAGGAGCCATGTTACTACTACAACTGCCTATGATCAAATGATGACATCAATGCTTTCTTGCGGCTTCTTTTGGGACATAGAACTACTACTCTATCAACTACTACAGATCTTTGTATCTTCCTTTCCTTTCTGCCTCAATTCATCACGCAATCCACTACTATGTCCATAATCATCATCAATATTATCAGGTGGTTTGGTGGAGGTCAGGATCTTACCCCAATTTACCTATTCGAAGAGGTATTGATGGTATTGTCATTGAATGATTCCTTGGCGAGGATAATTGTAGCAGCAGTAGCGGCAATAATATTATAGAGCTGATGATGATAGATAATATCCTTTTTGGTTGTTGCAGGACGCTCATCACTTGCATTCTCTACTGAAAAGAGCATGTGACAAGCACAACCCTGAATATTATCCAAAATTCAAGAAGTGGGCCGACGAGTAATTATACATCATCATCATCATCATCATCATCATCATCTTACTGCTGTCCCAACACCCTCCCCATTTATAGGTACTTTTATCATACTGCAAGAAAGGAGGCAAGGGGAATTGGGGGCATATTTTTTGACGATTTGGTTGTAAAACCTCTATGGACCAAGAAGAATGAGAGGATGTTGATGTTCATAAAATCATTCTTGTTGAAGAAAAAGAAAAAGAAATGTCACGGCGAAAACGCTGGAATAACGCATAATAATTCGCATAATAATTTATTATTACACAATGATAATGTTGTTCATGTTTCATCAGGACTCTGGATCAAAGGAGAACATCTTTTCATTTGTAAAGGTAGAGAAAAAGGAGAGGGGGGATTCATCATAAGACAACGACGATATAGTGTTATAATGAGTACCAAGAATTTGGTGAACATGAAGGCTGAAGAACTTCTTCAATTTTAGGCATGAATGAGAGAAAGATTACGGAATACTGAGAAATATACACCCAATATTTATTATTTACGTGTTAGTTATATTAAGCAATAGTGGCTACTGTATATAGATTCTATGCACTATTATTGATCAATCTTCGTCCATCCCATTATTGATAGGATTGTGCGGATACATTCGAACCATCCTACTTTCCAATCTTGCAGAAGAGGTATTATTATAAGCATGAGTATTCATTGCTCATCAGAGCAAAGGAAAACAGCAGCCCTTGTCTTCTGAAAAGGAGGAAGGAGTAGAATGGTGTCGTCATAGTATTGAGGAATTATATATCAGAAGTTAACTATTCCAAATACTACCACTACTACCTGTAATACTGCAATGCCACGTACGTACTACTACGACTACTACTACAAAGGAGTGAGGAAAAGTACGGCGAAACTGAAAAAAAATGGCAAGCTCTACGACATGGACGCTATGTTGAGTTCAATCTCGTATATGATCGTGGAACAAAATTTGTAAGAACATGAGATGATGATGATGATGATGATAAAAAGATTGTAGGAGGTAGTTGTAGCAGAATTTACACAAGATGATGAAAGATATGTGTGCTTTGATGATGACAGGGTTTCAGCGTTCCAGGAGTCAACATCGAGGCTGTGCTCATGTCTTTGCCTCTCACAGTTGGCTTCATGTACAAACATTTGCCAAAACATGGTACGGAAGAAGATAAGCTACTCAAAATCCTAACTGGAAAACCTAGAGATTGGGCTACAACTGCTTCTATCACTGGTACTTCCTCTGGCTAAAAATCGCAGCAGCTCGCACGACAGCAGCAAAAATGCATGGCAGTGACAGGCAGGACAGTTGTGCACATTGGGGTCGAATCCGCGCGGCATTGCAACGTCGCCGTGGCGTGTTGTCCTGCCTTTCTCGGCAAAGTCGTTCCAACACGCGAAATGTGCGATTGCTTGTGTGCAACATGCAACGCACACATCAGCACGATTGACCATGCATTGTCGTGGCTTTGCGCACGCACCAATGACGTGCACATCAGCAAGGTCACCGCACGTGCACAATTGACACAGCAGGTGATGCATGTTGTGTGCAAACATCACACACAACGCACATCCAAGATGTGTGAGTGCAAATCAAAGCCAACACAATCTCAAGTTTGCACGTGGACAACAAAATGTCAGGGTTTTTGGTCAGGGTTTTCTCCTAGGCCACGACCAAGGTGACGATCGAAACGAGGGTCAAAGTGAGGAAAACTGGTCCCAAAAACCGACCAGGGTTTTTTGAGTCACGGAAAGTGGTGAGAGTTCAAGCCAGGGCTGGGATGAGGGTTAGGGTTAGGGTTAGGGTTAGGGCTAGGGTTAGGGTTAGGGTTAGGGTTAGGGTTAGGGTTAGGGTTAGGGTTAGGGTTAGGGTTAGGGTTAGGGTTAGGGTTAGGGTTAGGGTTAGGGTTAGGGTTAGGGTTAGGGTTAGGGTTAGGGTTAGGGTTAGGGTTAGGGTTAGGGTTAGGGTTAGGGTTAGGGTTAGGGTTAGGGTTAGGGTTAGGGTTAGGGTTAGGGTTAGGGTTAGGGTTAGGGTTAGGGTTAGGGTTAGGGTTAGGGTTAGGGTTAGGGTTAGGGTTAGGGTTAGGGTTAGGGTTAGGGTTAGGGTTAGGGTTAGGGTTAGGGTTATCGTTATATTTCACC
>ADNK01003222.1:0-34759 GCA_000320545.1 Bigelowiella natans CCMP2755 | reverse complement strand
ACGGCGACGACGATGACGAAGTATGATAGCATCTTCTTCTTACGATCATCATCATCATCATCATCATCATCATCATCATTCATTAACATATCAAATACCTGAGAGCTTCCTCGTTTTGTTTGGCTTCCTGAGAAGAAGACGATGAAGAAGAAGAAGACGAAAACGATAACGACGACGACGAAGCTGGTGCTCCTTCTTCTTCTGACTTCTTGCTATTACTGCTCGTCATGTAATGATGCGCCAATCGTAACAAATTTTCCCGAATCTTAGACACATCAATTTGCAACAAACATAGCTGTGTATTCAGCAGTATTTTGTACCACAACGCAGATATGACAGTTATTCGTTGGATGAAGGAGGTATGTTAATTATTGAAGAAGTAACGACGTGACAGATGGCGTAAGGAGGAATATTCGCTGTTGCTGCTGTACTAATCCAACTACTCGACACAACAACAACAACGACGACTACTACTACATACAACGATGCCAAGACATAATACACCCTACAGTAGTTGGTGTAGTAGTAAGCTTACTGTGGTGATATGGTGGTGGTGGTAGTAGTAGTAGTAGTAGTAGTTGTAGTTGAAGTTATACCGAAAGATATTTAGAATTCGGAACATAAACCATAGCAGCACCACCAGAAGTTGTCTTCTTGTTATCGTCATCTGCACTTCCTAATTGATAACGTGCATCATAGCATTCACACGTGATTGATTGATTGATTGATTGATTGATTGATGGGAGGGCAACTTAGTAGTAGTAATAGTATTATTATTAGTAGTAGTAATGGTCAACCACTTGTAAGCAGCAGCAGCATCACCTTTCATCATCGTAAGTGCTTCAGCAGGACTTTTATGAAGAAAAGCTACTGCGCTCATTATCGAATTCGCCTGTGAGACGCTTAACCCTAATATCATCATCATCATCATCATCATCATCATCAAAACTGACATCATTTTGGCTGTCTGTTGCTGCTGCTTCCTCCCTTGTTATTTATCATACATGTTTAATAGACATGAACACATTCACTAAGCACGCAACATGCTACTATATATAATACCCCCCCCCCCCCCCCCGTCCTCCTTCTCTCATTATCATGCACACACCCATTTGCCGAAGCATAGCTTTCTCAATCTCCATCAAGGTAAGGCCTTGTTGTTGATGGATACGACAAATGA
Organism: Bigelowiella natans CCMP2755; assembly: GCA_000320545.1. Taxonomy (NCBI): domain Eukaryota; phylum Cercozoa; class Chlorarachniophyceae; genus Bigelowiella; species Bigelowiella natans. The sequence continues at coordinate 33,579 of ADNK01003222.1, read as the reverse complement.
TGATGATGATGATATAGCTGGAGGTATGATGATGATCAACGATGATACTGCAGCTGCTGCTGCTAGTGATAATGATGATGAGGACGATATCGTAATACTACCGTCACATTCCTCCGCCCTGAGCTGTTCAATACTTGCGTCTGGTTGCATAAACAGCACCCAATCATCTTCATCATCATCATCACCATCACCACATCATCGTTATCATCATCATTATCAATAAGCATCATTACCAATCAAATCCTGTTTTCTGTAAGTTGTATCAATTGTTATTCTCGCTGCTACTTTTTCCCCACGCATTCAGTCCCCCCCTCCCTTACCCACATACTTACTTTGTATTCCAAAACGTGTTTTGACCAACCCCATCCAGGAGCAAGTCTTCCATAATATGAGGTAGTAATAATATCACACGATGACCATGACAATGATGATCAGATCATTGTGTTTTGGGGCATAAGTACTACATTAAGAGCGTTTCCATATAGCTACTGCGCTTATCTATCATCGTAAATTTCAACGTAATATGAACGTAGAATCCAGGATATCATAGGGGCGGGGGCGGCCTGTTGCAAGTGCTACTACTTGTTGTGTATGATATTGGTTTGTATAGTAAGCGTCACTACCTCGTGCACATCCCACCCTTCAATCGTATCTTTTGGTGTCTTCGTCTTTTTATCCTTCTCTTCGGTGCCTTTGCCTCCTGTTTTTCGATCATTGTTGTCTTCTTCGTCTGCATCCATTCCTTCTGAACCCTGCTGTTGATCTGCTAAGTCTATGGATGGCCGTAGCTTCTGCACATACCTATGATGATGATGATGATGATGATGATGATGAAATAGTATGGGAAAGTTCGTGAAGTAAGCTGATGTGACAAGTGATAATGCTGTATATTATTAACAGTATTTGTATTTGTATTTGTATTAGTAGTAGTAGCACCGGCATCATCGCATATCATCATGTGAACACTGATACACACACATGCTGCTAATACTATCTGTATGTGAACACTGATACACACACACATGCTGCTAATACTATCTGTATTGGAAAAGGAGGAGGAGCAAATAGAAACAACATGATCCATATTAAGCACGCACCAGTCTTTAAGAGCTTCAAAGTATATCCATGAGTCCTACCCATGAAGAAAGAACAAACGAAAACACATGGTCACAACAATTGAGATGAAGAAGAATAATAGAAAGAGAAATGCAGAGCAAGTGCAAGAAAGCATCACCATAGGGTCTTTCACAGTCACAATAACAACTACTGCTGCTGCTGCTGCTGCTGATTCTTCTGTCTTTGGTTAGTCGGCTTGTCGTTACTACTACCATATCTTCTATGAAAACTTATATATCGCGCAGTGACGACGACGATGATGATGATGGTGATATAAAGGAGGCATGTATTACCTTATCTTTAGCCATGCTTTTGAACAGCCTTTCGACCTGAGGGTGTAAGCGGAGTAAGAGCAAGAACCCTATCATCATCATTGCTATACCCTGTATTACTCTGGTTTTGAGGTTACATTATTACTACTACCTGCTGTTCAACATCAAGATGTTCGTATACACCGGAGAAATGCTTTCTCATTTCGCTCTTTGATATCTTGCCTTTGTAAATCAATTTGTTGTACTTTTGAGCGTCATTATCATCATCATCATCATCATCATCATCAGCAGCAGCAGCATGTAATCAGCGAAGGCAAACAAAAACAGCAACAAAACTGTAGGAGAACACATACGCTATATTATAACAATTTAGCTCGTACTCTATAGAGTTGAAAGCAACTGGTGCTACTGACTAATAGTTGTTACATGATCCACGATCTGTCTAAATACACTACTAAATGATGTTCTTGAAAGTAAAACGATTGGCGACGCACTAATCATACCGTCGAAGTCTGTATCCATGAGCTCAAATTGACGTTGGATCTTGTGATAGGTGGCAAAATGCATTACTACAAAATTCTTCATTTCTCAAATGAAATATGATTCCCATTGTATATCACACGAAAAAAGCAATATTGAGGATGTTACTATGATATATCCATTTCATATATGTTCAATTCAATTTTATGGCCGTTACAGCCGCTCCTTCTCTTCCTCCGTCTTTCACAAAAACTAGAGCTACAAATATCCCAAGTAGGACAATTATTAGTATTAGTATTAGTAGTAGTAGTAGTAGTACCGCAAGGACTGGCTTCATAGGAGCAACCTTGACGTATTCCTATTGCATGTCGCCAACCGTAATCAGGTTGGAACGCTCACTCAATATAATAACAGTAACTAGAGGGAAAACAAAACTGCTAACAATAATAGTCGTAGCTGTGCGCAACAATAACAAAAACATTTATAATCGTTTTGGTAAGAGGGGTCATAAATTTTGTTGTTACTTGGCAGAATTCCTGGAAGCACAAGCCCTTCCCTCTCCTGAGGAAAGCATAAAAGAGGGAGCGAGAGGGAGGGAATGAGGAAGAGAGAGAGAGGAAGAGAAGCTCTCTGAATTTTTGATTCGTGAAAGAAGCAAGTAGTAGCTCTCTTCCTTCCAACACATGCACACACTCACAACACATCAACACGCATACTTGTTGAAGACGTTGTTGGCAATATCCTCAACTGCGGTCCTCCCCCCACCCAGCATTGGCGTGAGTAAAGAACTGAGGAGGATTTATGATGGATTCATTGCCAACGAAGATGAGTAATAATTGCAGTACACGTGAGAGACGACAATAAATTAGTGATGAACGCCGCAAGATCCAAACATGTGTATGATGAAGTTTCCTCAAGGCCCAGGTGTGGTGCATGAGTGAGCTATATTTTGAAAACTACGCAGCAAAAGGGGGGAGACATACCTAAACTGCTTCTCATCGATCAGATATTCGGGGGCTGATGCGACCGCGTTAAACCTGTGCGACACACGACATTCACAGTGATCATTCTCTCACTTTCCATATGAGAAGATGGGCACACCATTACCGCGAGCAGAGTTCTGCAAGGCTGTAAACTCGGTCAGCAGCCATGAATGTGTATGTTGATTTGTTGATTTCTTCCTGATTCCTTCTTCTTCTTCTTCCTTCGGATGGAAAATGATGATGATGATGATGATGATGATGCAAGATAGACAAACTTTCTTTGATCATCAATACTACGAAAATTATTATTTTCAGAACTACTACGACACAATCGATGACAAATGCTGCGACTTGATGATGTGTTTGATGCTTTTACGATGTAATTGGCACATATTATTGACCAACTGATGGACATTCATACCAGCAGAGTCTCCGATGCTTGTGCAACAACAACAACAACAACAACAACAACAACAACAACAACAACAACAACAACAACAACAACAACAACAACCTTGGCAACCATTGATCGCTCACCTCGCGCCCTGCGACGTCATCCGTCCAAGTGCCGTGGGCGATGTGAACAAACCCTCAACTTTCCCTGGAGATCCAGTCGGTTGAGGGGATCATGGATGAGTCAGCGTGACACATGATCCATTCAGCTGCTCCTGTGGAACCGCTTCGTTCGTTCGTCCGTTTGTTCGTTGTGGACTCCTTTCCTGCTCTGCACGTGTGTTGGTTGGGCCAGTGGGGCGCATCTTCACGTTGGCAGCGCAGCGTGTTGTCTGTGCAGACACGTGCTGAGTGTCAAATTGTCGTCAATGCTTCAATGATCCAGTGTTTCGTTCGTTCAAGCACAAAGCTTTGCACGTGTCATGGCTTTTTTCGACGTTTTCAGACTTTTGAGACCACACTGCGCTCAATCAAAAACCTGCCAAGCAAGGGTGCTCCAGTCAGTGGATGTGGGAGACTCAGGTTCTCTGAGAGCTCCGCACTGTGCTGCTCAACACAGACTTGTTGGTGAAAAAATCACAAAAGTGAACGCGATCTCACGCACACCACAGCACAGGCGGCAGCATGCCAGCATGCACACGCTTGGCACGTGCTAGCGTGCTAGCGTGGTGCACAACACGAGAACCGCCAGCAATTGTGCGCGTTTGCACCACGCCACGTGCGAGGCGATGCCCAGTTGCACCCACACATGCTGGCATGTCTAGATGTCATTCTAGCATTTCGAGTGAGTGCCACGCGCGCTGCCCAGCAATGCAGGCTGAGTGCGGTGTGGTGCAGCGCACGGCGGCTAGACGGCCTAGCTAGCTAGCAGCGGTGGAGCGAGCTAGCGAGCATTCTAGAATTGTCGTCGTCACCTGGCTACGTTTCGCATCAGCTAGCGCTGCTTCTGCACGAACGACACCGGCACGCCGGGACGTGCTGCTGAGTGAGCTAGTGAGTGCCAGTCCAAAAACAAGCCGAGCGAGGTCAGATCGAATCGCAGCAGCATAGCGGCACGACGTGGACTGAACAGAACACATCTGGCATGGTTGTACATGCACAAGTCTTCGATCTCCCACTCATCAACACAAACTTTAAAACGATCATCTGTGAATGCAATTGGATCTCTGATTTGCGCGCGTGCCGAGGTAGGGCAGAGTAATGTGTATGCTCTTGTGACCATTCTGTTTTGTGATCGTTCAAGACGACTGAGCTGTCGATGGTTTTTCGAAAATCCCACTAGCGACCAAAGCAGCGACAAATATCATACCAGCACCCACAAGGCCGGGACCTGAGAAAACCACAACGATGCAACACATCGTACGTGTGTCATGTGCATGCTCTCTCTCTCTCTCTCTCTCTCTCTCTCACTCACTCTATCTATCTTTCACCACACACACACACACACACACACACACACTGAATGTGCATTGACATGTACACAACATCCCTTTAAACACTGTTAAACAAACATTGTGCACATTAAACCTGCGATTCGTTCCTGTAACATCACAAATGCTAAAAGGGCCGAGAACAACGGTTCGGAACATAAAATAATGTTTGCCTACAAAATTCATAAGTTTTTCTGAATTAGTCGCTGACTGGTGGCATATAATCTCTTGATATTACCTCCGATGAGGACACAGTCTTTTGTCCCACACTTTGAGCCTGTTGGGAAACATCAGTGAAAGGATGAAAGAGCAGTCAGTCGTCGGAATAATTTAAAGTCGCATCTTCATAATGCTTGTTCCCCCCCCCCCCCCCCTCCCTCTCTCTCTCTTTTTGTGCGTGTTCATGTTTTATGCTGAGTGTTCATGTGAAACCCAATCAGCTAAAGCCCCGGGACCGATTGCAGAGAAAGCGATGAGAAGCCACTGACCTGATGATATTAGCAATAATGTCAGATTAAGTGTGGCAGAGAAGCAAAGTATTCATTTGAATATCATATGGTCAATGCTTACTTAAGTTCTTATAGCCAGGCCATGCAGCAAGGAGAGATAATCCTAGGAGAGAATAAGAAGAGGTGTTATTACTTACATTCATAAAACACTAGAATCCCACTATACTACCAGATGTCTTCAAGGCAACAAAAGCCCATAATGCGTAGAGAAACATCAATGTGATAGTTTTGAAGGTCTGAAGAACGATAGGAGAGAGACCTAATAATAAACAAAGAAACGAGAAAACGAGAATCCATTCGAGATTTGTGAGAAAAATATTCACATCGTTCTGCATCATGAAATATATACGCACGCACGGACACAACACGTATAACAGAAATATCTGTTGCATCATTGAAAAATGAAGATATTATTAAGCCTTATATAATTTTCTACGATGACCCCTGTTCATGATTGCACCCATGCGGCAAATGTATAGAGACCTAATGAAGATAATGATTCTCAATGATAACTAATATGACAGGGATAGGAGGAAGAAAAGAAAAAATATAAAGTTAGATACTTATGAAAAATGTGTATCTCCTCAAATAACTTGATCTTTCGATCAGATTTCATGCATATGTTATCAATTCTTGCACATATCTGGACTCCTGACTATGGCACCACCATGGATGTCGTCATCATTACAACCACCAACATTGATTGCAATACCACAATATGGTGTGTTAATTGGAAAAAAACCTGTTAAAAAAAATAAATAAAATACAAGTACCAACTGACAGCCCCTGCTAAACAGAGAATATCCCCGATATTAAATCCGGCTGCTGCCGCTGTAAATGCGCCTAGACACAGAATACACGGAACTAAGCACATGTTTGAATCCCAAACATAGTAGAAATCGTCCCACAAATTCTGGTTCAATATGGGTTATGTTTTGGTATAGATGTGCCATACCTGTCATTCCAAGCAAGCTCACTCCTACGTTGCAACCAGCAGTAGCATCATATCGATAGAGACGAGGGTAACAACAACATATTACCGTAATGTACAAACATTATTGTACATATATGTTATGTAAAATGATGTAATACAATTTTCCCATTGTTGATAATATATTGAAATTGGGTGACTACGAATGGACGTTGTGCAAGGTGGCTAGAGCACATAATAATAGGGTACAGATGATGATGATGATGATGATGATGATGCTGATGATGGTGGTGGTGGTAATGATAATGATGATATACAGGAATCCTCTCCCACTCCACGACTTCTAATACCCCCCACAACCACCACCACCTGCCATGGCTATGGAAGCTCCTATCCACATTGAAACAGGCACTCGTTCTCCAGAGAGCCGTGAAATCACTGGTGTCAGTATTACGGAAGCCTGATTGCCATAGTCGTCATCGTCGTCGTTTTCGAGCATGTTATTTTGAGAAGTAGAAATAGAAGAAATTAGTAGTAGAAGTGGTAGAGCTTGGAGTAGTAGAAGAAATGATAATCTCTCTTTTACGATTGGCATATAACATCCCCTTACCCTTGTGTTGGTGATGCAATAACAACTAAAATAATTAGTAGATACGAATTCTTATCATCATCATTGTCATCATATTCAGCCACACAATGAGGTAGTATAAAGAAGTAACCTGTGTGAAAAATGCTGCTCTTGTTGCATCTGTGTGATAGATACCCAAAGCAAGAAATCCCTACGATAGGAGATAATAGCGAAGAAGTTGGTATTAACCCCATCTTTTCTATAGTTCAGTAGATATATATCGCTTTCAACAATGGTTCAACTAATTTATATTTCAAAAAAGAAACAGGAGCAATGCTACTTATTATTCTTCTTCTTATTATTATTATTGTTATTATTATTACCTGAGCTCCAAGATTGTATAGTGCCATTTCAATTACACCAGCCCATTGAGATTTACCTGAAATGATAATGATGATGAAGATGATTATGATACCGTTATACGACTCTAAATAGTAACCAATGCTTCAAAACTAGCAGTCGAGAGCAACACAGTACACAGCAACGAGAACATATAATCTTATGTTTAGGTTTGACTTGAAAAACTAACAAATGTATCAGTGATGATCATTACTGAGTTTCTTGCCCTGATTTAAAAAGGAAGCAAGTGAAGGAAGAAAGCACGTGGCCGCGATGGCACCTTGAAGACAGAAGAAGCAAATGTATTTGTGGTGCGCTTTAGGGAAACGAGGAAACAAGGAAAATCGAAAGAAATATGGAAATCAAGGGATAAATAAAGGAAGCATGGTGTGTTCAACTCGATGTTGTCGTCATTATTTTCAGCTGCCACTTACCGCGCACAGTGCTCAAGAGTGACGCCACAGGAGGACCCTTGACATAATATTTCAAATAAGGAGGACAATACAAACAACGAAACGAGGAAGGACAACAACAACAAGAAGAAAAAATAACTTTGGAACGATTAAGTAATGACAAATTATCGTCAATATGCATTCATTTGACAGTACCGCTACTACTAGTACTGCTACTAGTACTACTACTACAATTCCTACCTCCATCAAGGTTAATGACCGCAGAACCACTGTTAGGGCCCCGTATAGACCTGCATCATAGTAGTAGTAGTAGTAGTAGTAGTAGTAGTAGTAGTAATAATAGAACAATTCAAGGAGGTAGTGGCATCCACGTTCATGTTTAATCTCGTCTCTGCTGTGCCTTATTATTCGTGTTATTTATGTGATTCCTCCTCCCTTCCCCTTTTGTGTTTTGGTTAGTTAAGAACCAGCAACTCCGACAAGCATCAAGCGTCCCTGGTTCCTCTTTTTATCATCTCTTAACTCTATACTCGCTCCTTCGCTAGCAACGTTTGTCAAAACTTGTCTCGTATTCCTACGAGGTTTCCAGAAATTTTCCATTGCATTTTGGTATCTTGTTGCAGGTGCAAACGACGATTCCGAAGTAGGATATGGCCTCCCAAAATAGGCAACACCAAATCGTCGGTGAAGAGATGATCTCTTTGCTACAGATGGAGATACCTAGTTCAATATAACGCCATCATCATCATCATCATCATCATCATCATCATCAGGAACTATATAATCCTCAATTTTTAAAGATAGCGCCTCAACACCTAGTCGTCCTCTGGTATATACTCTTCTATACACTGAAGCTGAATTTTCTACTCCTACTAGTTTGTAACTCCTCCTCCTCAAAATGCTGGCCTTGCGATGTACACTATTGACCAACACTCACGGACCCCTCAAGTAGGTTCCCCACCTTCTTCGCAGTTTTGATACTTAATGCATTAGTAACACTCCTTCTTTGGACTTGCTTTAAAGCATGACTCCCGCCATAAGTTAGCTCCAACAGAAACACCGTTAACTGAAGGATCGGGATCATGAATGCCGTTGGTGGTGCTACGGATAGGGTATACGTGTACGAGGAGTTGATAATATTGAATGATAATAAATAACGCTCATTTAGCATTATTTATGCTGATGTTTTCCCTATCTCTATCTAAACATAAATATACGCTCTTGCTGATCATGAAAAGTACCAGAAAAAGAACAAGATAGCAATGATAAATTATCCTCGGGGAAATATCCTAAAAGTGTGTGTACAGCATTGGTTTTGGTGGATCGGTTTGCGAATAGTTCTCTATTCGAGTACAATGTATGTGTGTGCACATCGGCATTATTGTGCCAACATAAACTGTGAACAGAAACGCAACGAATTCAGATGATGCGACAACAATCTTTTTGCTACCACTTATCTCCGCCCATAATTCTCCGTTTTCCTACCGTTTTTTCACTGTGTAACCGAGGATGTCCTTCGGATGTCGCGTGTGCTTTTTATCCCAATTTCTGCATTTTAATAAGAAAAATCTAGGCCCTTTTTACATGTTTTATTTCTGGCATGCTTGATCTCCTTGAATGCTCTCTCATTCTGAATGATTTTAACCAAATTATTTGCAGAATTAAGTGTTTTGCATTGCATTTTTGCCTGTTGATTGTTTTCTCGGCTCGAATCATACACCCGTTTCTAGCGTGTGTGTGAATCAGAAACCGATGCGGCGAATCTTCACATACCTGTTGATCCAGTATTTGATTGTATCAAATGTAGCAAATATTTACCGGCAATTACATCAAAAATATTTTAATACAATGTTTAGTATCATTAAGACTTCAAAAACAAGGATAAATGTAGAAAACATATCAATGAAAATATATCATATTCATCTTAAATTCAAAGAAAGGATGTGTAAGAGATAAAATTCAGGGATTTTAACATTATAGGAGACAGAATGACGATTATTCTTTAGATTTTAGATCTACAATACCTTGACGTAATTGTGTATTTCTCATTTAAAATGATCACCAGAATGAAATGAAACTTTGAAACTGTATTTCACCGAAAGAGATTAGACCAAACCTCCAAAAGTTTAGAAATTATTCCTTGGACCGGAAAAATATCATTCCGACTCCCTTTTTTGATGTCGTTTATAATTATTGTAAATTAATATAACTTGCGTTGCTTTTACAGTCATCTCTGTATATCTTAATATTTCCCACTGGAACGAGGTCGCAGTTCCATGCCAGACAGCCAGTCCGCAAACCAGAACATGAAATCAGAAGATATTATTCATTTATTTGATGCGACATACATATATTGATTAAAATGGTATAAACATAGTGTATTTAATGCATAAAAGGAACCAGATCAGGCAGAAGCAGACATCTCAACCCCAACTGTAAGTAGGTAGTAGCCCCCCCCGTGGAAATTAAGCTACTCAGTTTATTAAAAAGATACGTTCGAATTATAAATACGGTCTCTTCCATTAACAGCCTTCTGTGACTCCCATATCGTCCATACCTCTTCAACACATACTCATTTTTGCTACAATTGCGTATCATCTAGGTCTTGGTTGCACATTTAGCAGTTCTTCAGTTAATAAGTTAAACGAGACGCAGGATCAGAAAGGGGCATCTTTCGTATAACTGAGTAAACATGGCAACTAAGCACGGAGACTTGGATAAGGATCAAGGAAAGCCTGCGGATGATAATACCGCAGGTACTGCGGCTATCATTACCCAAGTATCAGCCACAACTGCAGAGATGGAAAAAAGGAGGGCCATGCGCAAGGCATCAGGTGCTAGTGAAGAGGAAGAAGAGGGAGCTCAAGAAATTCCTATGGTATTGATATATTAATCAAACGTAAAACCTAATTTATCGTTGACAAAACATTGGCAAGCAATGAAATACAATTGTTAAACGTTCAATTATTAAAAGTATAGCGACGAATTTGATCTAATGTACACTCCCACGCAAAATCACATGCTATATTACAAAAAACCTTATTCTCTACATCACAATATATTACAGGATGAGCATATGATGACCTGTGAAGAAGTTGCGGCGAAACACGATACCAGTATCAAGAATGTACGTTGAAAATCCCTGAAAATAAATCATATGCATGCATGTTGTGTAGACGCCGACCGTGTTTCTGATCAATATGATATCATTTTACATGCAACTCTGAATGACGAATGTGTTGGAATATGCAGGGTCTTAGCACTGCGGAAGCACAAAGGCGTCTTGAACGTGATGGACTCAATGAACTCTCCCCCCCTCCTTCCCTTCCATGGTAATAACGAAGTTTGGTATCAATAACACTATAAAGTCGAATAAGACTACTACGATCAAGTGAGTAGTGTCGTCGCCTAAATATTTGCTATCTTCTTATTTTGAATGGGTTGTTTCTTCAGGTATGTCAAGTTCTTTCTTCATATGACTGGATTTTTCTCCCTTCTCTTGTGGGGAGCTGCAGTTCTGTGTTTCATTGCGTATGGAATCAACAACGATGCCGTTGACAACGTACGTCGTCTTCTAACCCTGATATTCTAGCTAGTACCGTTAAAATCAGTTATCTTTTTTCAAACCATTAAACGTACTAAATGAAACTCTTTTATAGCTTTATCTTGGTATTGTCTTGGCCGTCGTCGTATTCCTTACCGGATGTTTCTCCTTCTACCAAGATGCACAAGCTGATGCGGTCATGCAAGGTATACAATTTATAACAGTCTGCAACAATTTCATGTGTTACTCCTTTAATTTTGGCAAGATTTATTATTGATGTATTTATTGCCTCCCATAATACGAAAATGTTCTTTGTCAGGTTTTAAGAAGTTGACACCAACATCGACCATTGTTACCCGTGAAGGAAAGAAAATCTCCGATTTTCCAGCAACTGATATCGTCATTGGCGGTAAACTAAAATGAAGTTTTCTTCCCCTATTTCCATGGATACAACATATTGTATGCAGTATCGTCCAATTAATTATGTTTATTTTTATTACAGATATCGTTGAGATCAAGAACGGTAAGAAGATTCCAGCTGACGTCCGGATGTTTGAGGCACAATCCTTCAAAGTCGATAATGCCTCTATGACTGGAGAGCCAGAACCGCAGGAACGTTTCCCAAAGGCAGATCCCAAAGGCAAGAGACCTCTTGAAGCCACAAACGTTGCTTTCTATGGTACTCTTTGCTGCGAAGGAAATGGAAAGGGAATTGTCATTGCGACGGGTGACAGAACTGTCATTGGTCGAATTGCAAAGCTTGCTTCTACTGCAGAAGAGGAAGAAACCCCCATTGCACAGGAGATTGAACATTTCATCAAGATCATTTCCTCCGTTGCTATTGTGCTTGGTGTAGTTTTCCTCATTATCGGTATCATTAAAGGATTCGATGCAATTGATAACGTTGTGTTCTGCATTGGTATTATTGTGGCTAACGTCCCTGAAGGACTTCTTGCAACTGTGACGGTTGCGCTCACTCTTACTGCAAAGCGTATGGAAACACAGAAGGTTTTGGTGAAAAACCTCGAGGCTGTAGAGACTCTAGGTTCAACTTCCGTTATTGCATCAGATAAAACAGGAACTCTGACTCAAAACCGTATGAGTGTTGCTCACCTTTACTACAACAACAAGATTCATGCTCCTAATGAGATCGATATGAAGGATCCAACCTTTCAAGTGCTTCACAACATTGGTGTCAACTGTGCAACTGCAGTGTTCAAGGAAATGCCTGAAGACGCTGAGGTCAATACATGGCCTGTTGAAGGAGATGCAGGAGAAACAGCCTTCATTAAATACTTCCAGACTCTTCAGCCAATTAAGAAACTACGTGATCAAAACCCTCGTGTTCCTAACGGTCTCGTACCATTTAAGTCTGCGAATAAGTTCATGGTTTCCATCAATGAGCAAGATTGTGATAAGACCAAACCTCACATGCTCATGTTCAAAGGAGCACCTGAGCGTGTTTGGACTAGATGCGACAAAATTTTGATAGATGGGAAGATTGAGGAAAAGAAGGCTCACATCAAGAGCTTCAACGACAACATTTTCCGGTTGATGGACGGTGGTGAACGTGTTCTTGGCCTTGCTTACACCTATCTCGACAAGTCGAAGTATCCTGCTGATTTCAAGTACCACGTCTCCGGAGCAGAGGAGGACTGGAATTTTAGGGAGGAGATCCAGTCATCTCTTACATTCTGTGGTCTTATTTCTCTGATTGACCCTCCTCGTCCTGCTGTCCCAGGGTCTGTTCTCAAGTGTCAACGTGCAGGAATCAATGTCATCATGGTTACCGGTGATCATGCCGTCACTGCAGAAGCTATTGCAAAGCAAGTTAATATCATCAGGAAGAACTCTAAGACAATCCGTGATCTACGAGCAGAACTTACTCTTCAAGGCAAAGACCCAGATACCGTCAAGGAGGATGATCCTCGAATTACCGCTATTGTTATCGAGGGCAAGCAGCTACAGACGTTCACTCCTGATAAGTTGGACCGTGTGTTGGACTATGATGATATCGTTTTTGCACGTACTTCTCCACAGCAAAAGCTCTTCATCGTGAAGGGTCTCCAGAATAAGACCATTAAGCGTGGGCGTGGACTCAAACCTGACAAGTCGTGCAATTACGTCGTTGCCGTAACTGGAGATGGTGTTAACGATTCTCCTGCGCTGAAGAAGGCTAACATCGGTGTTGCAATGGGAATGGAAGGTTCCGATGTTGCAAAGGAGGCTGCCGATATGATTCTTCTCAACGATAACTTCGCATCTATTGTAGATGGTGTGCAAGAAGGCCGACTCATCTTTGACAACTTGAAGAAATCTATTGCATACACACTATCATCCAACATCCCTGAGATCACGCCCTTCCTAATGTTTATTCTTACTTCGATTCCTCTTCCCCTTACGACTGTACTTATCTTGTGTATTGACCTCGGTACGGATATGGTTCCTGCTATTTCCCTTGCCTACGAGAACAGAGAAGCTAATATTATGGAAAAGCCGCCGCGAAATATGGACACGGACCGTTTGGTTACTGCAAAGCTGATTTCTTTCTCATACCTTCAAATCGGTATTATCCAGGCCCTTGGTGGATTCTACACATACTTCGTCGTTCTTAACGACTATGGTTTCAAGCCTGAGATCCTGTTTGGTCTTTCTGCTGCATTCGAAGCTGATGCCAACGATGATAGCGACAAGCCTGTCATTGTTCGCACGGGAGGCAACTGTGACGCAGCTACCATGATTTATGACGGCAACAGCTACGATCTGAAAAAGTGCAACATTTGTAATGGGATTTGCCAGAATCCAAAAGAAGCATTGGCTCACGCACAGTGTGCATATTTCGTGTGTATTATCGTCGTACAATGGGCAGATATCCTAGCTTGCAAGACTCGTACACTTTCTATCTACCACCAGGGAATGAGGAATCAAGTCCTCAACTTTGGTCTTGTCTTTGAAACAGTACTAGGTATCTTCCTTTGCTACACTCCAGGTTTGAATACAGGGCTTGGTACACGGGCTATTGAGTTCGTTCACTGGCTTCCTGCTCTTCCATTTGCGATTTACATTCTTTGTTATGACGAGATCCGTAAGTCAATTATGCGACAGCAAGGAGAATCAGGATGGGTCTACACATACACTTACTATTAAATGTTATTAATAAATACGTGTTGCATACAATCTCGTCGAATCATCATTTTCACGACGGAATTTTCCATCTTATAATTGAGAGAAGATGACGAAATCGTTGCAAATTGCGTGATATATATATATATATATATATATATATATATATATATATATATATATATATATATAAAAGGTGGGTGGGTGGGATAGGCGTATTCATATAGAAAGATTCTTTTAGGTGCTATGCTGTTTTTCTTCTTAATATTGGTATATTTGTCCATCGGTGACAACTGCTGGGTAAACAGAAAGTAGTTGCGATTTTAAATGGTGGCTATTACACCAGAATATCGAAAGCAGCACAAAGCTGATGAAGTTTGATTTCTACATAAAATATGACATTTTAGATCCATTCTGCATGTATACTGATTTATATTCCCATATGAGTTTGCCTCTACTATATAGTCTCTCAAAACAGTGTCCTTTTCATTTGTTCGAAATCACGAATTCCTATTGCATGCTCATGGTATGGAGAGGTAATGGTTTACTCTTCATGCTATGATTCATGTGAAGTGGAGGTAGAACAAGTATCGAGGAAGAAATAAACCAATCCAAGAAACAACCAAGGAAGGAGTATATATATTCCTTCTATTTTTAACATCTTTACTATGGTGACAACATGGTGTCCTGCTGCCATATCCTTAATTTTGCCTTTCTTTCAATTGGGAGTGAGGACTAGCACCTTTCTTTTTTCCGGTTTTGTTGGCTAAGACGAATGCGTACCAGTGATGCATCTCAAACATGGAATGTGTAACTAGCACTCGTGAAATTGTCAATTACCGTTATCATCGCGAAGAAGTTACAAATAGATGATGGACTGCATAGCTAGATGGCGCACGCATGGCCCTGGCTAGCTGGCTACGATTGTGCACACAGTGCGTACATCATGCAGCATGCATGCATAGGAGTGCCATAGCCGAGCGCTACTAGCTGTCGTGTACGCTGCATGTATATATGCATGTGTGTCTGCTACATGTGCATCAATTAGCGTACATTGCGCGTGTATGACTGCTATAGCGATATGACGAACGCTGACAACATCTTGCGTATGACTACTGCAAAGTGTGTTCATTTTGCACAGTTCGTGCGCTCGATGATCGAAATATGCCCAATGACAACTCAATAGCGCATGTGCACATCTTCAAACGGACTCATAGCCGCGCACAAGTGAAATATTGCCCACCGTGATGATCACGCGCAGCGCGCGTGGCAACAACAAGCACCAGACACCCAAAAAGGGAAGAAAGCACAAAAAGAACCAACACGCAACGTTGGATCTCGATTCAGAATGCAATGATGACGACTGTGGCTCTGATAGGAAAAGTCATGATCTGTCTCAATGCCTTCGCGAAGTTACTTCAACACTGTCTGCAACAATGGAACGCAAAGAAACTCCTCAGTGGAACACAATGAAAAAATTGTGTGAAATGCTGACCACAATGGTCCAGTTAGTTGATGAGAAACAACAACAATTGCAGCAAGATCAAAAAGACATGCAGGAGGAAAACGCTGGGCTTAAAAACAAATTACTGAAACTTGAAGAAGAACTGACTTATATCAAGGAACATCAGAAGAATGGCACAATGGAAGCTCAACCCTCCTCGATGCAACGGACCTCGAGAACTTACGCTAGTGTCACAACCTCATCACGCGCTGATGAACCTCATGGTCGAGATAAATATCCTGAAGCAGAAGTACAAAGACTAGCTGAGCGAAAGAATAGCCAGAGTTGGCAAGTTCCAAAAAGTCACGCCAGGAATCAAAGGAAATACAACCGGAAGTATAAACAGAACGTGCTCATATTGGAACTTGACAAAAAAGCCATGCTGCAAGCGGGGGGCGCCATTATGGCCTCCGGCGACCCATGTCGCACTGTTCTCACTGGCAAAAAAAAACATCCCAACGAACCAACAAGTGAGGAAACAAACACAGCAGATCCGAGGGATGAAAACCGCGACACACTGACAGAAGTTAACACCGAGGAAGAAGAGACTAAATGCCTAGCCGGAAAGAACGTAGAGGATTTGAACCCATCCAGTGAAAAAAAAGATGTTCCAGATATTGGGAAAAACCTGTCCAAAATAACTCCAAAGTTGATCGATGCACTAGGATTGAACGAATTCCAAATGCACGTAGCTTTCCAAGCGAAATATGGGAAGGACTTTCAAGGAATCCAATTCAAATCTAGGAATAAAACCCACCTAAAAGTGTTCTTCAAAGGCTCCAGAGAATCTAAGATGGATGCTTACCTGGATCTGCTTAACACCGAACATCAGTTAGGACAAGGATCATTCCTTCCCTCACTCTTTGGATTAGTGACCACAGTCAGAGCAGCTAAGTCAAGGCCAAGTAAGCACTCTGTAGTTCTGAGAGGCCCAAGGCTGGGACCTAACGAGCAGGAAAAATCAACACGAATTGGAATCATCAAGCAGATAATCGAAACCAACATCGATGTAAAAGTCGCAGCAATAGAACCTCTCGGCAAGGGCCCTCTACTTCAGCTGTTTGTGCACTCGCATGAAGAGGCCACCAAACTGCTGAATTCACAAATCACATATCAGGGCAGCTACCTACGATTCAGGGCATATGAAAACAGAAGGACACGTAAATATGGTTAATCATTTGAATCTCCCCTACTACTACCAAAACATACGCAGTAAAAACGGAACTGAACAAGGCAGGCAAAGAATAAATAGAAGATATAATATGTTAAAAGAAATGATAACCACCAACAACATCGAACTCGCCTGGTTTGGGGAAGGCCGCCTCAAAGAATCGGAGAGGCTGCATCCTCCAGCGGGATACGAAGTGATTCGGACGAGCGGCTCCTCTGGGAGCTTTGGATTAAGAAAAAAGAACACAGATATAATTCATATACCTATAGATGATAACAATTACGATATTAGTTTTTTCATACACAGCATTGAAAAATATGCTGTCATAATGGTGTACCTCCAGCCACACCAAAACATCTCACATCTGAAAGAGAGATTAGATTTCATAATGAACATCATTCGGAAACAGAAATGGAAAAAATACATCATCGTGGGGGACACTAATGCTAAACACTCCACCTACGATGTCCGAAACCAAGAAGATAGACGTGGCAGATACCTACACCAGTGGTTGTCGGATAACAACATCATGATGGTCAACCCTGGGGAAGCCACATATTTCAGAAAAGGAAACACAAGCACACTTGATCATGTGCTGTGCTCCTCAAACTTCGCACACCAAATAGAATATCAGATGGCCAACACCACGACAAGTGACCATTTCGGTATCCACTTTGGAAAACCTGTGGCAATCCATCAACAGACTTCACCAATGATATATGACATCGACAAATTCGATGTAAAACGATTTGACGAAAAATTGAATAATATTACCGAACGCTTGCACCAGCGCATACTAAACGTTCAATCGGAGGCTGATGCAAAAAAGCTTGAACGCTGGTTCTGGGACTTTACCGGAAAAGCTTTTAATAGCTGCACACCAAAAAAACGACAACGTTGGAGTCCAATCAAGCCATACCAAAACGACAAAAAATATAAATCCATCAAAGATCAACAAGAAAAATTATTTAGATCCTTGAAACACGAAAGGAAATTTCGGAAGAGAAAATTATTAGAAACCAAGATCCAAGAAATCAACGCCGAACTTGAACGAACCACCGAAACCCTTCAGTACGAAGCATGGCAATTATTCTTGTCTCGCTTCGAAAAATACAACAATGGGAATCATACCAGAATGCTGTACAAATTATTCCAAAAATCCAGAGGGCGGGATAAATTCGGAGGACTCGATGGCGAAACCTCTGAAGAAAAAAAATGTGGAGTGTGTGTTGCCAAATGGAAACATATCTACAAACCACACCCGTCAGACAAGAAAAATCGAACCTTTCACGCTGAAACTGAGGCTTGGAGAAATACCTTCAGGAAAAATGAAGACAAAAAGATCCACAGTGTTAATTCATACAACAGAGATTTTTCTATGCATGAACTAAGAAACGTGATCAACAAAGCATCACCGTACAAGTCTCCTGGCGATGATGGTGTTCACCTAAACATGTTGAAAAAAAGCAAGAAACTCCATCAACTGTGGTTAGCTACATTCAACATGTCATATAGATGGGGTACCCGAGATGGCTCACGTAAGGCGGCCATTTTTTGTCTCATCCCTAAGGCCAACAAAGAACTTAACACCCCTCTCAACGGGAGAACGATTTCTCTCCTACAAATAGCTTCAAAAATAGAAGACAAACTAATAGAACAACGGCTCCGCGAAGCTATACCCCCCAAAAACATTAGCATACATCAGTATGCATTCATGAAAAATCGATCCTGCGAAACTGCACTCACAAAGATGACGCAGTCAATCGAGGATGGAGTATATAACAAAAAGCTTGCAGCCATCCTGTTGTTTACAGATGCCTCTAAAGCTTATCCAAAAGCCTGGCATTCCGGCATGATACGCAAGTTACATGACAAATACGGAATACGAGGCTCGCTATTGCTGTGGATCGACGACTGGCTCAGAGATCGTACCGCCAGATTCAGATTTGGCAATACTCTCTCTGAGCACATGAACCTTGGGAGCGGCGTCCCCGAAGGATCATCTCTCAGCTGTTTCCTTTTCATAACCTATTACGACATTTACGAACATATTACCAACACAGATTTCCAAATATACTGTGACGACGTTACCCCCTACAAATTGTTTTCGCCAAACCGATGGGGGAAAATGCAAGATGATATCCAGGCCGACCTAAACCAAATGACGGACTGGTGCATGAAATGGCGGATGCGATTCAATGGGGACAAGAGCGGGTACCTTATAATTGACAAAAGAAATAAAGCCCACCGACACCAAACCTCCTGGAACATCTCTCTCAATCTCCAAGGAAAAATAAAAAGAGTCGACAGCGGCAGATGTCTCGGACTAATCTTCGACAACAAATTAACCTTTGAAAAACATGCTCTTGCTTCTCACCTGAGATTGCAAAAGAAGCGAAGGTTTTTGTTAAGGTTGTGTTATTCCAGACACCTTGTACCGCTAAACGTCAGACTGAAATTTTACAAATCATGGTTCCTTGCATCCAGCAGATACGCTGCTCCAATATGGAGATCACGAAGAAACATACGAATAAAACAGATGGATTCCATGGAATCCCAAACCCTGAAACGTATATTGGGATTACCTGGATCCATCTCCAACGACGTCCCCCACGTCCTCACTGGCACGTTGCCACCCCGATATCAAACTAAAGTGCAGTGTGCTAAATCATGGTTACGCACTAACGCATGGATCGACACAGGCAGCGGTCCTCAAATCCATGAGGGAATAAATGATTGGAGCAGTTATGGCTTCATCATTGAAAATCGAAAAATGTTGGATGGCACATCGTGGATTGATGTGCCCACACACACGTGGAACAAAGCATCCTTGTTTCGACGGCTCAAATCGATCACTGACGACTTGTTAGGTGACGAATTGCCCACCGTTTTGGCGACAACAGAGGCGCTGAAAAAAGAACTGAAAAAACATCACAAGGTGATGAAATCTTGTGCTTTCAACGAATTCGAAGAGGAATGGTCCAATGATTCATTGCGCGCTGTGCATCTCAAGAATCTTGGTTTCCTCCCGTCATCTTCGATCACCGGCATCAAACTGAAACTTCCAAGTGTTGCTACATCATGGATGCGCGCCATCTGTGGTGTCGGCAATCTTGGCAAATTCATGCTGTCACGTGGACAATGCACAGAGGAAGATGCCACGTGCGATGCATGTGGCATCCTGAAGGACATGGATCATCTCCTGCAATGTCCAACACATGGTCGAGAACAAATCAGATTGCGCAATCAAATGCGCGCGATCATGAATCGCAACGACGACACGAACCGGTTGACAAAGGCTGAAATTGAATCCAGAACTGCTGCGCGCAGTGCGCGGCAACATCGGTCGCATGAGGACGCTTTCAAATGCATGAAACACATTGTGGCAGAAACCAACAGATGCAACATTAGCGCTGTAGCCGCTGCATTGCACAGCTACATCAGGATGACCATTGAAAAAATTTGATTCTTCATCACATCCGTCTCACATGCACATGAGTGTGGGCCGCACATGATGACAACACGTACACATACGTACACGCACCTGCTAGCCTGCTGTCGTGCGCGTACACGACGCATGTTATATTGTCGATCATGCACTGCAGACTGCTATAGTCTGGCACACGTACGCGTACGTGTACTGCGACCATTTAAAAGATTTAATCAAGATAGCAGATGCACGCCAGACTGGCAGTGCTAAATATATAGCGAGTAGACTGTACGTATATTTTACAATACATATATAGCACACATTATTCTGAGATGAGCATGAACGCTAGAAGGGAGATGCTTTTTATACCTTGTCTAGATGTGTGTGGGCAAGTATTTATTGTATCGAAGATAACACAGTTCCTTCCATCATCATCATGCATCATCATCATTATCAGTGACAACTGCGATGAGCTACGATGATGATTATATCATCTATAGCAGCAAGCCAGATCAGTACTCGAATTTCCCATACGTCGTATACTAAACACGTACGCATATCTATCCCTGCCTGTTGCCGTTGTAATGCTACTTGTCTTGTTATTTGTTATTTATCATCACAATATTACCGTGACCCTTCTTATTATCAATACACATCATCCTCTTGTCCTCGGATGAAATACAAGTGATACTCTATTCTTAGTTGCTCTACCCATCCATTCTGCTGCTGCTGCTATTTTTTCCTTCCTTCTCTTTTATTGGCTTTAATAGGATATAAGTCTGAAGGCATGACGTATCGACCAATAGGCTCTTCCTTGAAACGATCAACTTCCACTTTTGAGCTGGTTGCTACTTGATTTTTCCCATCATCATCATCTTCATCATCATCATCGTAGAATTGACCGAGCCCAAAGGTTTGATATATTTCAAATACAGAATCTGGAGGTGCTTGGTCTTGAGGAGTTATCAACCTAATTATTGAGCACACACACAATGTACATATCAAGCTGAAATGAAATCTTTTAGACATCTAGCAGTGTTGATTAATGACGGTCATCGATGGATGAAAGCTAGTAATTATGAGAATGATTATGGAAATGATGATGATGATGATGATGATGATGACGATGATGATATTTAGTGATAGTGACAAGTGATTTATGCAACACGAATAAGCATACAAATGACCATCATCATCATTATTACTCTCGTTTGTCTTTCCTGAAGAAGCTTTGGTCAACCATCTTATATGCTTGGGAGAATTCTTGAGCTGAAGGAAACATGTTTTTGACATGCTCTACACGCGAGATGATGTATAATAACCTGACCACACACACACACACACACACACACACACACACGTGAGATGATGTATAATAACCTGACCGCACACACACACACACACACACACACACACACACTCTCACACACACACACACACACACATCATCATCATCATCATCATCACATATACTACTCGTCAAACGACACGACGAAATGTGCCGGCCCTCTCTTTCCCTTACAGAGTTAATTGATAATTTTAGTAGTATTAGTTGATAATCACGTTAAATTATTACCCCACAAACATGGACCCTTGCCAGTCTACTGTGAGCATCAACTCATTCTGATCTTCTAATAAGCATGTGTACATGAAATCGATATTTGACTGTACAAACATCCGAGCTTCTAGAAAAGATTCCATTGCTCTTGCCACCTAGTAGATACACACACATCATAACAACATCATCATCATCATCATCATCATCATCATTCTTTATCATAATCACCTTCTTTCGAGTCAATGCTTGTACAATTTGGTAATAAATACGTCCTAATTCACGGCGTGCGTTCTCTGCACGATCAGCTGCCTCCTTATATATATATATATATATATATATATATATATATTATAATTGATATTGGTCTATTATGCAGGGATAATGCTGTACGTGATTTAAGTGTAGATGTTGAGGTTAGACGTATATGATGATGGTGATGACGACGATGATGATGATAATGATGATGATAATGATGATGATGATGATGACGATGATGAAATACCTTCTGCTCATCCTTCGTTGCAGATAAAACACGGTGTCGTAGTTTTATCATACTGCCCCTGCGAATACCTGCACTATTTGATAGCTGGTGCTGATGATGATACTGCTGCTGCTTAGTCGAACCACCCTATACAAGATAGAATCATCATAATGATGGATAATGTGTGTATTTACTGATCCTATCTCCCTCCCTCCCTCCCCCCCTTCCCCCCATTGGCTGTAGGAAGTACTTGAAACACATCATATTGATTGAGAAAACATTCGTAATCAAAGGTATGTTCTCAATATTTCCTCTCTCTCTCTCTCTCTCTCTCTCTCTCTTTCTCTCTTCTATGATTGACCTCTCACCACCCTCTCCTCTACTCTCCCCATCCTCATTATTTATTATTGTACTTATGATTAATTACTTACTTCTGTATCATCACTTGCTGCTGCTGCTGCTTCATCAGAAGATGATTTTGGAGGGGAGGAGGAGAAGAATGCCTTAAGGTTATCTGAACTTATCCCACTGATATCACCAATTTTCCTCCTGCTGCTGCCTCCTCCTTGTTTATTTCCCTCTTCCTTATCATCATCCTTTTCTTCATTGTTATCAACTGCTGCTGTTGCAGCATCATTGTCATCATCATCATCATCCTTTTCCTCTCTTTCACCATCCTCTGCGATTATAGCCATGTTTGTTTGAGCTGCACCACCCATTGCTGCTGGTTGCACCTTCTCTCTCTCTGCTGTCAAATAAGTCCATATATCATATACAAACACGCACACACACACACTGACAATCATATTTACTGCTTCCTTTCTCCTCCATCTCCTCTTCCGTCGCATGATGATATACACTAACAATAATACATATCTTCTCTATTTCTTCTCCAACTGACCCTGATTATCGTGATCAGTAGAAGTAGTAGTAGTAGTAGTCAAGAGGTCCTTTGGTATGATGAGGTATTTAACCCAAGTAGCATTCCTTATTGGCAGTACTCTGATAAGAAGAAGAAGATAGGGAGGGGATTATTCTCAGAAACAAACATCCAGTACTCGCTTGCACGATGAAAACAATATAAAACCTCCTCCTCCCTTACCCCCCATTCATCCTTTCAAGATGTTACCATTAAGACGACAACGACGACAACACATACAACACATACATACTACACAGCTATTGTATATATAATGTAATGCAATGTAATATAAATAGTAGATGTCTCTCTGCTACTACTTAACCTTAGCTTATTGTTGGATTGATTCGATTCAAGTAGGAAACCCACAGGTAGACGAAGTGCACGTGTATACCTACATAGCAAGATAAACCACGATAAAAGATTATGATGATGATGATAATGTATATAAGTTATGAGTTGGGGATTTAAAAGAAGAAGAAGAAGATCATTCTCAAATTATTGTTGTTACACTGTAGTACAGCGTGGCTCGTACAGAATAATACGATGAAAATAACAATCAGTTTCCTCCTCACGGACTCGCTCATGGTGGAGGGAATGCAGATCACACACACACACACACACACACACACACACACGCACATAATCATCATTCTACATGCATATGATATCAAGAAGATGTGTTTGCTTTGTCCCACTTTTCTAGAAATGAGTCATCATCATCATCGTTGTTGTTGATGATGATGTTGTTGTTGTCGTCGTGATCTGGTACTTAGTGACCGCTACTGCTAGCACTACTACTATTTCTATTACCAAAACAAATTCCAATAGAACACCATATGTGCCTAGGAAAAGAGATTATTATTTAGTCTTACAATGTAGATGATGACGAGGAGGCATTATGCATTAGTCTAAAAATGCTGAATAAGGACCAGGCACACCCGATATGTAAATATATATTTGAATTTATGGTAAGAATCCATTTCAGTTTTCTAAAAACCCAACAGATAGGCTTGATATCATCTTCTACTACCTCTCTGAAGATGGAAGGATTAAATAGTTCTTTTGGGAACAATTTGGACACTTTCGATATCTGATGTTGGTTGGTATTATTATTATTATTATCATTATTACACAGTACGATTTGGTTAAGTTGTAGGAGGAGGAGAGAGGAGGGTGAATCATCATCATGTGGTGATGATGATGATATTACCTCAGCGGAGAGTTCTTTTGGAGATAAGAAAGGTACACACACTAAGTGCTGTTGTGCTTTGCTCCCTTCCATGATCTTCCATCCATCAGAAGATGATGATGATGATGATGATGTATCTTTCTTGTTGGTGTTCTTCTTCTTCTTCTTCGTTTTCTTCTCTCCTTCCCCTTCATTCGTAGTTAGTGTTGTCGCTGCTGCTGATGATGCATGCTTAGCCAGAGATAGGGTCAGAGCTGACGGTCGTCTATCGTTTCTTACATGATGATCACTACAATTTCCAGTGGAGGTGTTGCCCAAATTGCTGTCCTTATTATTCTCATCATCCTTCTGCTCCTCCTCCTGCTGCAGTTGTTGATTCTTCTGATTCGATAAAAAATGGCCAACGAGTGGACGCTACACGTTAGAACATCACAACCGTCTACGAGAATTATCAAGAGAAGAATGCGAAGGAAAAAGAAGGAAGATGGAGAAACGAAAGAAGAAAATACATCTGACAATATTAACAGTGTTGTACTCCTCGATATTCAAGCATACAATCTTATCATCTTCAGCAAATCGCTGCTAAATTTGTGCTGTCTGGCTATATTGTAGCTATCTTGAGGAGTTATGAATAAAAGCAGCATCATGATCATTGATAACTCGTCGTTGAATCGTCGTCGTTCGTTGAGTCAGGATGATGATTTCTCCTACTAATATGCTTTATTTCTTCAGGTAAATACGATATAAATATCATACACCTGTTGTTCCTGCTCTTGTTCTTCCTTCTGCTTTCTGTTGTGTCGTCTTTGCAGTACACTCTCCGGGGGGAGGGTACGGGGAGGAGTAGGTGTGAAACGACGATGGTGAGAATCTTCCTCCTCCCCCTCATTAGCGGTTGATGTTGTTGTTACTCCAACAGGATTTGGCACGTGATTTCCAGCAACACCATGGTTGCGATCATCATCATCATCATCATCATCATCATCATCATCGTGCCTATTATCATCTTGATGCTGTAGATATGATGAGGAGGAGGAAACAATTTGTTAGAAATATGTTGAACAACAACAACAACAACAACAACAACAACAACACTAATATATCGTAATTACTACATATTGTAGGAAAAACTACTTCGGGGACTGTTTACCTCTTCTTCTTCTTCTTCTTCAATATTATCCTTCTGTACGTATAGATTCGTCGTGTACCTGAGTAGCAATATGATAGTTTTTTCATTAGGGAAGAGAGAGAAAAGCGATTTGGAGGTCGTTACTTATGAAATAAGAAGGATACATCGTCATTTCTTTGATATCATCATATGATGATGATGATAATAGTAGTAGTAATGACGATGTTACTGCAATCATCTATACACTCTTACTTGCATATGAATCGTATACCGCATCTTATCAGTACATCATACAATTATCCATATTTATATCAACCTACCTCACGGTAATTCGAGGTACAAAAGAAAGTCTAGAGTCCCTTACATTACGTGATTTGTATACATCTGGATCTAACGGCCAACCTGATAAATAATTATTCATATTTAGTCATCATCATCACTTGCTTGTTCTCCCTACTACTACTACTACTACTACTACATCATCATCATTATCATCATCATCATAACGATCAAAACCACCTGCCATGATTTCTGCTGTTGAAAGAGAACAAAGAGAATGTACTATTTCTTGCTCCTTTTTAGGCCGTTTCCACATTGCAATGGGCCTTCCATTGTTCTTCATCTTCAAATTGTTCTTTGAGCCTTTCCTCGGTGTCACAACAGGTGAGAAAAGGGTGGTAGGAGATGACAATCGAGGACTGCTGCTGCTGCTGCTGCAGCTGTTGCTACTACTATCGTACACATCGAATTCGTTCTCCAAACCATCACCATAGCCTAAAAATTGTATTATGAAGATTGAGGAGGAGGAGGAGGAGGAGGAAGAGGTTGTCCTTATTGCAGTCTTTGTTATTGTGTTGGCTACTAATGACTACATTATATTTGATTATGATATGAAGGTTGGGGTCATTTATTCCAATCCAATTAGGCAATGGAAAGAATAAACACCATCATCATCATCATCATCATCATCATCATAAGTGCTGGTCCCTCCTTCTTCTTTTTGCAGCAGCAAACACGTGACATCACACCACAACACCTTTTATCTGTCCTGTGCCTATGCCAATGTGGAGATTATCCCACTCAACCTATCGATGATGATGATGATGATGATGATGATGTCGTTGTTTACGAATTATTCACTCTCCTATTCAACGACGAACTAATGATATTCTCTACTACTACTACTACTACTACTACTACTACTACCCTTTTTTCCACAGTATGCTCTGGAAGTTTGCCATTATTTTTGAGGTAGAGTTGGTATTCGGTTAACGACAAAGATAATCTAGGTAGTGATGTTTTCAGCTGCAGTAACTGCTTCTCTTCTTTTTCTGTACTACTAGCACCATTGTGCGATGCTGCTGCTTCTATGTCTGCCCCCCCTCCCTCTTTTTCTTCATCTTTTCCCCTTGTTGATCCTTCTTCTTCGTTTCCTAATAGGCTGCCGTTATGTAGACTACTTGTTGCCGTGCTTCTTCCTTCAGGACCATCACCATCATCATTATCACCATTATCATCACCTCCACCAAGGTAGTTCTTCTTATCTCCTCCTTCTTCTCCCCCCCCTCCTCTCCCAGCGTGCTGACGAGCCAGACGCATTACTTCGAATCCCTCCTATTATGTACACGAAGACGCAAAACGAGAATTGCATTGTAGCATGTTATTATAGGCATCAATACAGTAGTCGATCAAAGGAGAAGATGGTAGAGAGCACATGGTAGTAATGATGATGGCTGCTAAGAAGAGATTCATTGCACTATACATAATTATCATAATTATCACCAACAACAACTACCTCAAAACTTCCAACGTGTAGTTTTTCCTCTTCTCCCTGTCCTATCATCATCACCGTTTTTGGGGAAGGTCTTGGTTGCTCGATATGTACAGCTACTGTGTATATGGATTGAATAACAATAAATGTACACCAATTGAGGATGTGATAGTACGTACAGAAGATAATTTGGCTATAATTATTAACCATGCTTCTCATTACTACTATTACTACTACTACTACTGCTACTTTTTGGCGGTCTTTTCAAGCTGCTGCTGGTTGATCCTCCGCTACTACTGAGGTGCTTATCCCCCCCCTCCTCCTTATTGTCCTCGTGGCTGCTGCTGCTGCTGCGGCTACTGCTCTTGTGGTTGGTACTCTTTTGTCTTGTTGTTCGTCGTAGCTTACCTGTAGTATTAGTTATGGTAGTAGTAGTAGTAGTAGTAGTAGTAGTAATTAACCAAGAAACAAATATTACTTACATAACTAATGAGCATACACACTCACACTCACATGATCTCCATCAATGAGAGCTGATACTACTACTACTACTACTACTACTACTACTTTTGTATTATAGCCATATCACCAACATCCTTCCTCATCACTTTCATCATCATCATCATCATCATCTCTTTGTTGTTTGATATTTCTTCTCTCCTTTCTCCTTCTTCTTCTTTCTTCTCAATTATCTATCGATTATTTAGTCGTAGCTATGTTATTATTACGATCAAGGTCTCGCTTGTACAGCGCCTTGGAGATATCCTTTCAACAGACACATAATCATAACGCACATGGTCGTAAAAACAATATGAGAGCATGATACACACTAATCACACACGCACACAAAGCAGCAGCAGCAGCATCAGCCTAATCTATGATGATGATAATCCTCCCCATGGCATCATCATCATCATCATCATCATCATCACTCTAATCCATGATGATTATCTCCATGCCATCATCACCTGGCTAAGATTTCTGCCTACAGCTTCACTCAATCTTGTATTGAAATTGCTAGGAAGAATCGATTTCCTCCTTTTCTTTTTCGTCGTAGTGGTAGTCAATTTCTTCTTCTTCTTCTTCTTCATCACCATGTTGTTATCTGCTGACTGCTGCTCAGGTAGTGCCTCTAAAGGTTCTTTTTTCTTGATGTGATTAACATCAAGACTCTTGATTCTTTTATTAGGTAGAGGGGGTTCAGTGCTGCTGCTGCTGATGGCAAAATTTGTGGATTTGGAGATATCAGTCGTAGTAGTAGTTGTAGTAGTAGTAGTAGTAGTGTATGGATGCTGGGATGGAGTATCAGCTTGGTATGTCATTCCTCTCCTTCGACTATGACCACCTGATATGAGAGCAGATATAATATGAATATTTGGTTATTATCATCATCATATCCATCACAATGAGTGGAAATATTCCCTTTTTCTATTATAAGTACTCCTCGTACTACTTCTACTACTACAAACGACCGAGAGAGGGATGTGACTTTTGCTGCTGCTGCTGCTGTTGTTTCGTAGTACTACTTGCATTCTTTCGGTGTCCTGATAATAATAATAATCACAATGAATGTCAATAACAATATATCATGATGATGATGATGATGATGATGATGACGATCATGGCACGATGACAGAAAGCATGTAAATGATCCAAATCATCATCGTCATCATCCTCATGTAGTAGTAGTATAAGCCGCCGCAAACAAACCTGGCCTGTGAATAGACAAACGATGGTTTTTCCTCGAAGCTATAGCTGCTAGGTAAGCTGCAAATGTAGCCCCTGTTGCTTCGATACCCCTCGAGCGCATATCCTCAAACAATTCCTGAGTGGATAGAATAGGGGATAGGATAGGATAGATATTAGTGCTAGTCTGCTGGTTGTTTGGTTATAGAATGTACTATCCGTATTCTTCTTCTTACCGCTGCTTTTTCTCCCTGATTATACTCCCCGCATAAACTCAAGAGACACCTAGAAAAAGAAGATATTAGTACATGATGATGATGATGATTATTATTATTAAACCAAGGGAAGAATATACGTTGCCACAACACAAGAGGCCTACCTAGCCATCTCTCTCTCTCTCTCTCTCACACACACACACACACACACACATACATAGTAGTAGTAGTGGTAGTAGTAGTAGTACCCGTAAACTGTTTCCATTTCTGCTCGTACTTGTCCAAATGATTTAGTCTTCTTTAAGCGTGGTAATGCTCCTTCCGCACTACCACCACTGCCACCACCACCACCACCACCACCACCATTCTTCTTCTTATCGATGGATGATCCTCCTCCTCCTCCTCCTCCCCCCCCTTTGCTGGTTCGTACAGGAGCAATTGATGCAACATACCCCGAAATAGAGGTGAAGGTCTTGAAGATATTCTACTCATAATAGCAAAAATTCAAAATTGATCAAGGGTGTTATTAAACATATTTGGGCGTGATAATCGTGTTCGTACGTAGTAATAGTAGTAGTAATAGGAGTGGTGGTGGTATAAGTAGTAACAAGATGCTGCAAAGAAATCAGAAAGTAGTAGCACCAATAATATATTGATTAATAAAGCAAAGATAGAGAGGAGGAAAAGCTTGCACATATCATGTAATATCAACCACGAGTACACAGTCTCCTTATGATAACATCTTCAACAATGCCAACATTAGCAGTAGCAGTAGCAGAAGCAACAACAACAGGAGGAGGAGGACGAAGAACAAAAGGTAGTGCCCTCCATCATCACTGTCAGCAAACGTGACAATAAAAAAGTCAGCCTCCATTCATTTATTTATTTATATGATTTGTTGTTATTATTATTATTTATTATTATTATTATTATTATCAGAAGTAGTACCTCCACAGTATCATCTAGAGATTTATGATCCTCCCAAAGGTTTCTACAATCACCACTTACACGAGTCGTCTGTTGTTTGTAAGAACAAGAAGAGAACAACGATGGGAACAGATAGGTGTCATCATTATCATCCTCCTCCTCATTATCACGATCATATTACCTGTACTTGAAACCACGAGGAATATATAGCATTTTTCCACCTACAAAATAGGAGGCAGCAGCAGCAGATTGGCCAAACATCACCATTATTCTTCAACACGACACATTATTACCGATTTGACTCTATACGAGTTGTCTTCTTCTACATATATATGAAGTGTAGCATACTGTTGTTATTCCTATTATTATTATTATTATTATTATTATTATTAATTTTTATTTTATTTTTTATTATCCTCTCACCACACCTAGCAATGTCCTTGGAGCTGACGTTCTTTCTACCCCCCGCAAACGAGTTCCTTCGATCTCCCTTCCTCCCATCGTATCCGTTACTACCAGGCATCAGGCTGCTACCATTGTACTTATGCTTTGTTTTGAGGAATGCTGATTTGAAGTCAGATAGAATTTGAGTGCGCCTCTCGGAATGAACATCACACATGTACCTGATGCACGATATATGTAGACGACGACGATGATGATGATGATGATGATGATGATGATAATGCAGGATATTATATGAGACACAATTAAACTTACAGAATATGATGGTAAGATTACTATCAGAACTACTTTTGATCTACAGCTCTTGGTTCATAGAATAGCTTTTCATTGAGAAAAGGAAATCCATCAGGATATTCCCATTTTGTTTTCTGCTTATCTAGTCCTTCCTCGTCAGGCTTCGGTACCTGTACACACACACACACACACACACACACACACACAACAACAACAACAACAACAACAACGAGAAGAATATTACTACCACCATCATCAAATCATCATCATCATAGTCATCACGGGATGTAAAACAATATACCACAACCACCACCACCAGCAGCAGCAAGAGGAGGAGGAGGAGGAGGATAATTATTATTACCTCATAAATAACACTTTGTTGATCTGTTTGGGAGAGGTACTGCACAAGTGTGGGTATTGATGTGCGGTCTCGATTTTTGCGACGAATCTGACGAAAAGAGATCGGAAGAAAGAAAGAAAGAAAGAAAGAAAGAGAGTGGTGGCTCAGCATCATACGATATAATAATACCAATTCAACAAACAACTCTTTCAAAATTCTGCACGAGTGCTAAGAGTTGTAGTAGCAGTAGTAACAGCAGTAGATCATCATTCTATTACTTGCACAACTACTATTACTACTACTACTACTACTACTACTGGCATCCTATAACTACTACTTCAATTGGATTATTCTGCTTTGATCATCATCATCATCATCATCATCATCATTTTTTCAAAAATAATAGGTTGTATAATCCAGTATTAGTCATTGATAGTAACAATAATGACGGCAATGAGAAGTAGTAGTAGTAGTAGTAGCAGTAGTAGTAGTAGTCAAAATAAAGAAGAAGAATCAATCCATGTCATCGTAAAGAAACGAGCAATGTCCCAATTACCAAACAAAGAAAGAAATGAGTGTTGAACCACCACCACCACCACCACCATCATCATCATCATCATGATCACCATGATGATACATTATTTACTACCAGCATCGTCTGAAGATATTTAGCTTTGTAATTGCAGCAATGGTCAAAGAAGTCCAATTCAGATTGTCTGAAATTATTGATTACAGGATGATAATACTATTAACTATCACTGCTCAACTGCTCGTATTTCTACAAACAATAATGAACGACGGCATTGAGGAATGAATTAGGGTTAGGGTTAGGGGATGTTGGTTGCTCTACTGCTAAAGATTGCTGTTGTTGTTGTTGATGATGATGATGATGATTGTGATGACGATGATCATATGACTGCACAAAACCTATCGCTTGAAATCAACGTTTTTTCGTCTGAAAACCGAGCAAAAGCCTGAATATGTTAAATCATGCAATCTTCCAGTCATTTTCGAGAAAAGAGTGTATCCAGTACACACACACACACACACACACACACACACACACACATATATATATATATATATATATATATATATATCGTGTGCCCCTGTTGTATCATTATGATCATAAAAAACAAGTTATCATCATAAATGCTAGGTAGGAAGAAATGATGACAGCAGTATAATAATCACCATCGATTAACACGCACACACACACACACACACACACCAACAATACGACGGCAAAAACCGCACCTGAGTGCTGGAGAGCATGCGTGCAAATTCCTGGGCACTTCGTGGAAAGTAGCTGGAGGAGGGAGGGAGGGAGGGGAAGGAGAAGGAGAATACTCTACTACTTAAGATGATGATGAGGTAATGATAGCGAAGAAATGATAGCGAAGAAATCATCATCATCACAAACATATTATCAAGAATCATCGTCATTATTACTAACGAATAAGAATAATAGTCCATCATCATCCAATGCAGTAGCAACCATCACCTGATAAACTTCTCGATATCAAATACGTCATCAACACCAAAATCCTTCTTGATCGTACCTACGATTATGCAACATGATAAGCGGTGAAGAAAAGGGATAATGATGATAATGAAGATGATAGAAAGATAGATAGATAGATCAGAAAACAACAATTGAGAAGGAAACCATACCCACCAACCAACCACATAGAGAGGTACACAAACAACAGGATATATCTACCGCATCATCATCATCATCATCAACAACAACAACATAATTTTTGCAGCTGATATTCTTCCTTCCATCATTAGGTATGAAGTGTAGACTTTTGTTGTAGCATATCGTTGCGTGTTGATGCTGCTGCGGCTACTACTGTTGTATCAGAATGTATTAGTATCTATCATTCTCACTCGTGGAAACATGTGGAAACTTGAGACATGTCCTGTATTTCGTATGATGTAGTAGCTGCACGTTCAAATGCAGGAAAGCTGCTCGAGCCGCACGTGGATTAAATCTAAAATTATTGTTTGTATAATCTATGAATTATAAACATTCAACAGACGAATACTAACAAAATACGAAATTCTTGACGATGATATATGAGATATAGTGGTGTCATGATCATCACCACCATCATTATCATCATTACTTACTTTTTTTTAGGATCCAAATCGTAGCTAGGAAGCTGCTTAAACAGAAATTCACTCCCAATGTTCTCCCTTTCTTTTACGTCTCGAGATAGTCGAGCCACCTGTAGTAAGTAGTAGTAGTAGTAGTAGTTGTTGTTGTTATAGTTGAACCAACATTATGATGATACTACTGCACAAGGAGCAACCAGCAACAATAGCAGCAGCAG
>ADNK01003223.1:42500-62004 GCA_000320545.1 Bigelowiella natans CCMP2755 | reverse complement strand
GCCCCCCCCCCCCCCCCCTGGCTGACGATAAAATTGTCATGATGATGAGAATATATATGACATATAATTTACATTGATGTTCTCATCTACAGAAATTGTAATTTATCTACGTTCTGTGTGGTTGGGCTCCCACTCGGCGAACCCGTCGGATATGCTGTTGGCAATGTCGGTGCGCTTGAGGGGCACACTGACGTAGGAGCTGTAGACGTTGGAGCTGTAGAAGGACATGTCGTAGGGGCTGTAGAAGGAGACGCGGAGGGTATCCCTGTTGGCGTCGAGAGAGGTGATGCTGTTGGAACGTGTGAAGGTGCAGATGAAGACAGAATGGGTGTGCTCGTTGGTTGTGTACTTGGGGAGACGGATTGGGACGTTGGAGATGCTGTTGGACACCCTGTAGGAGATCCGGAGGAAAAGGGTGATGCTGTTGGAACGTGTGAAGGTGCAGATGTCAATAGATTGGGTGCGCTCGTTGGTTGTGCACTTGGGGAGACGGATTGGGACGTTGGAGATGCTGTTGGACACCCTGTAGGAGATCCGGAGGAAAAGGGTGATGCTGTTGGAACGTGTGAAGGTGCAGATGTCAATAGATTGGGTGCGCTCGTTGGTTGTGCACTTGGGGAGACGGATTGGGACGTTGGAGATGCTGTTGGACACCCTGTAGGAGATCCGGAGGAAAAGGGTGATGCTGTTGGAACGTGTGAAGGTGCAGATGTCAATAGATTGGGTGCGCTCGTTGGTTGTGCACTTGGGGAGACGGATTGGGACGTTGGAGATGCTGTTGGACACCCTGTAGGAGATCCGGAGGAAAAGGGTGATGCTGTTGGAACGTGTGAAGGTGCAGATGTCAATAGATTGGGTGCGCTCGTTGGTTGTGCACTTGGGGAGACGGATTGGGACGTTGGAGATGCTGTTGGACACCCTGTAGGAGATCCGGAGGAAAAGGGTGATGCTGTTGGAACGTGTGAAGGTGCAGATGTCAATAGATTGGGTGCGCTCGTTGGTTGTGCACTTGGGGAGACGGATTGGGACGTTGGATTTGCTGTTGGCAACGTCGGTGCGCTTGAGGGGCAGGATGTAGGGGACCTACAGCAGCAGCAGCAACAACAACGTGGAGGGTGGAGGGCAGAGGGTTAGGGACAATGAACAATATATATTATCTACAAAAATAAAATAAGATAAATGCATCCACAAATCAAGTCACAAGAACAACTGAATCACGTTGCGAACTATGAGTGTCTCTCTCCTACTGCACGTACGAGCATGCATACCGGGTAGGGTTTTTAGTAGGATTATTTGTCGGGGAGGGTGTCGGGGAGAGTGTCGTAGGATTCACAGTGGGTGAAACGGTAGGATTTGCTGTTGGCAACGTCGGTGCGCTTGAGGGGCAGGATGTAGGGGACCTACAGCAGCAGCAGCAACAACAACGTGGAGGGTGGAGGGCAGAGGGTTAGGGACAATGAACAATATATATTATCTACAAAAATAAAATAAGATAAATGCATCCACAAATCAAGTCACAAGAACAACTGAATCACGTTGCGAACTATGAGTGTCTCTCTCCTACTGCACGTACGAGCATGCATACCGGGTAGGGTTTTTAGTAGGATTATTTGTCGGGGAGGGTGTCGGGGAGAGTGTCGTAGGATTCACAGTGGGTGAAACGGTAGGATTTGCTGTTGGCAACGTCGGTGCGCTTGAGGGGCAGGATGTAGGGGACCTACAGCAGCAGCAGCAACAACAACGTGGAGGGTGGAGGGCAGAGGGTTAGGGACAATGAACAATATATATTATCTGCAAAATAAAATAAGATAAATGTATCAACGAATCAAGTCACAACAGCAAGTGAATCACGTTGCAAACTGTGGGGGTCTCTCTCCTTTCTTCCAAATTAAAAATAGGAAAAACAACAAACTTCCCCGTATGCTGCTACTGCACGTACGATCATGCATACCATACCGGGTAGGGTATTTAGTAGGATTAGTAGTCGGGGAGAGTGTCGGGTAGAGTGTCGTGGGATTCACGGTGGGTAAAACGGTAGGAGAGCTCGTAGGATCGTCTGAGTGGTGCTTGAGGTTAGATTTAAGGAATTGACTGCTCGAGATAGTCTCGTCTTCTCTTTTTTAAAAGAAACAATCACGCCATGAAGCAGAGTTTTGAGTGTTTGATCCTCATTTTCTACTGGAAAAGATGGCTTACATATGCAAAACATGGTCTGCCTCACGCTATTTGATGCAGATCTATCGGAGGTCGAGCCTAAACGATCAATGGAAGGATCATCAATTTCAACTCCCAGGTATTAAGAGACGAAGATCACTAAGATTTTCCGGCTTAATGTAGGATCATGATGATTTAATAAGGTGTTAGACCAGACCAACGATGTATTGGCACGCCAAATTGTTGTTTGGTCCAACGTTTGAGTAGCACATTCCTATCCCAGAGCTCAAAGCGTGGGTTTGACAAAAATTCCTGCAATCGTTACTATCCTGTTGTTCAGACTGGAAACACGTTATGCCTAAGGGAGTAGGAGGGGTAACGATGCATGCTCTCAACACAGCGCCCAAACGTATATTTCACACCAGACATACACTTAAACTTAGGAGATCTCTCAGCTTTTCAGAAGTGCATTTGCATGATAAAGACGTAAGACCCGCGTCGTTGCACTGTTGATTCCCTAGAGGTCTGCGGGATGGAGTGAAAGTAGCTGGGCAGGTGACAGAAAAAGATAGAGTACGGACGATGCCGTGCCGTCGTTCCTGAAAGAGAATGACCGATACATTCCTCACATTGTTAACCTGTTCATGTTTGCATGCCTGAGGACAAAGTCTCTCTTTCAACCTACCTGGTTTGCAATTAAGCTGCCATCCTCAACTGCACCAAATGTGGATTTGACCAAGATGAGGAGAATGGACAGTGTCGGTACCGTCTCCATACCTATCCTCATTGCCTCCTCAGCGGAATTTGAATTGAACTGTTGAAGTACTGGCACGGGTCTAGAGGTTTTTTCTTTGATCTAAGAGCTCTTGTCCAAACATTAAGCGTGTGGCGTTACCATATAAACTGTTACATGCCCAAGAAGAATTGCTCTAAATCTACAAATTAAAGGCCTTCTTGAGAGCGCCTAGTGTCTTAGATCTGCCTGAAGGTGCTTAATCCTATGTGGTTTAGTTAAAATCAGCAGTTATCCGCACGTTACTATTCCACGGATGACTAGATCCCCGATCTAAAAGAGGCGCGTGTGAGATCGAGCGTAGGGGCCGCATTAATATCATTATAATTTCTTCTCCTTGTCGCACATATGAATTGTCTTTTCAAATATTAAAATGATCTCTTTGAAAAATACCCCCGGTTACTACCAGGATCGGATGCGAATCCATTACGTCTGATGTGGGCGACAATAGTGGGAGATCAGAAGATTTCCAGCTTCGGAACAAATGGTTTCCACAACGACACTGATCATGACCGCTGCCCTCCCCCTGTAAAAATGGAACGATCAGTTATGGTACCGGTATCTCTACTGTTCCTATCGTCTGCGACATCAACTCCGTACTACTGATCTTATGTGAAAATCGACATTGCGGTTAAGTATTTCCGTTTCATTAGGTATTTTAGTGCTAAATCCTCTATTCCACGCTTCGGGTTCTCCTGCAGAGCGTTACTTTCGCATGCTCCAAAAATAACCAGGGTGGGGAAGTTTAAGACTATGGTAAGCCAAAGTAATAATGGAGAAAAACGAAGAAAAATGACCGAAGGATACAATTTTGATCCAAAATCCGGCGACGAATGCTTCGCTTCCAGAGCACATTCTTCGAAAGCAAACGTCAGGGAGGTAGTAGCATTAATGCTGTTTTCACGATGATCTTCATCCTTCCACTGATCCAGACACTTATATCTCTATTTTAAACTCATAGGTTGAAGACTTGCAACTTCTGGACGAATATTTGACTGCAAATGCTTACGTACACGCGATACCTTTTCAATAATAGTCTTAGTGTTTTCATCAAATCAATGGTTTTCTACGGATGATAAAGTCTGGAACAGCTTGTTGATTTATCTGCATATGATTGCATATGATGGCCAGAAAAAGAAGCTTATGGTTTTGGAAGTATATGATAACCGTTGCATAGGGGTAATCATTCTCCCACCTAACAAATGTGATTAAAATTTAACGTAGTCGTTCCGTATCCGAAATGCAAATGATCACAAAGTTGTACAGCTGTTCAGGATCGTCAAAGTAGTATAATAGGGACTATCACGAACCGTTTTCCCCTATCCCAATAGGTCAAACCTCGTCTCGAAATTCTGTCGGCCGAGCATCCTGGTGCAAATTTACATTGTCTAAAATCAAAAAAATCGCCCTGAAAATAGTTTTTGACGAATTGTATCAATTAAACAGTGTTTCATAAAACCGCCCAAAATTGATATTCAGCAACACGCACACACGAAATTCTCCATCAAATACTGCTGCTATTCTGTAGTTCTTATGCTACAATTTTCTCCCTTTATGCTCAATTTAATTTCTAAGAAGAATTAAAATGATGTCAACTAATCGTACGGTTGTTCACAAATACAGAGGCAATTTACTTGCGCATAAATGCTAACAAATATCCGGAGTACGTAAGAGAGGTTCTTGGAGCCAGGCGTTTACCAACGTATTCTTAACTTTGCATAGAGAGAAATGTAGCAAAATGAATTCAATAAAGAACGATTGAATATTCCTTTTCAGGTATTATTTGTATCGAGGAGGCGCTCGAATCGATATGTTTTATGCAAAAAATAGAAAGGGTAGTGTTATTATTCAGATTATAAGAGTAAGGAAGTAATAGATTGTCCTTTAAGAGTTAGATTGGTACATCTCGGGGGAACGAACAGACCGTGACAGGTTGGATTCACGTCAACAGAGCTGCCTACATCTTGTTCTATTCCAATTGCAAATGTATTTCAGATTGGAATATTTTGAGAGAAAATGGATGCGTACAATGTGCCAAGGGGAAGGCAATGATCTGGAGTAAGGAGCTTCATGCACCATTTTTATTTTTCACTGACCTATGGTTTGATTACGGCAGTTATTGCAAATGGCTCAACGCCCAGTATCCTGAACACGGGGAAATCCCCACCACTTGAGAAGATATATTGAGATAATTACAGTAAAAAGGCTTGCAACCCTTTGATTGTGCAACAGAGCTGCAGGACAAAATGGTGCGTGTTGGACGCTTCCACAACAACAGCGATGTTGTGGTTGACATAAATAATAATTAACGCGAAATTGGCTAGTCCCCTCTCCGTATTAACTAGAAAAAAGTAACATCGCTCAACGTAATGTACCGCATAAAAGCAACATCTAGACTTACATCTAGACATGTGGATGAACCGAATAGGTGCTCGGAATAGCATGAGTCAACGTGGACAGACATGGCCACACGGAACTTTTGCATGCATTGTCTTCCGTCTGTGATGCTAAACATGTATTACATGTAGATATACCAGAAGGTCGCGATCCAACTACAAGCTAAGCACGTCTAACAACGCGTTTGCCTCTCACGCATTCATCTGGTTCACACCGTTATTGGAGCTAGCGAGCCACTTGAGATGGCTAGATGGCGTGCACGTGTTGCTTTTGGCTGTTGTAACGTCTGCGTATTTTACCCCGAAGGTTAACCGGTACGAAATACGAAATGCGTTGCATGTCGGCACGGGTTTTACAGCGCTGAAACGATCAATGCATCTCATAGCCCTAGCGCAAAAGCATTGCATCGGATCGAATGCGTGCATGCAGGGCGGCATGTTTTACATGTTGTAGATCCCTGTATCGTCGCACGATTTTGGTCAAATCAATATTTTGGGTAGCATATCTACTAAGCTGCATGCTTATCTAAGTCACTAAGAAAATCATTGACTTCTTTCCACTCAGCATACGCTGGCTTTACATCCTCGAAGAGATTAGGAGGCACGGGGTTTCCTAAACATACCACATTAAATCTTAAACATATTGTTCTCATTGCTTTCTTCTTTTGGTATTGTTTAAGACGGAAGACAGCAGCCGTGCGAAGTGCATATGTTTGCGTTCTCTGAATGATGCTACGAAAATATCTGTGCAAACTTTTGCAACCTTTATCAACTGAAGGAATGAAAATTTTGGGAAGCGGTTTTGGAACGGGAATATCATCTCCCAATTTCTGTAAGGAAAGTTGAATTGCTTACAATAAGGTGGCAAAGCTTATTATTTGTTAAGTTTTCAGCTGAGCAAAGCAGTGTTTTGGTATGAAATTGAAGTTTTTCGTCTTGAACACGGTCTCTTCGGCTGTTGAATAAAACAAAATGCTTTGGATTTATTAACCTGGAACGTTTCGTCATTTTTGACAGAGGCAATGGCAGCCTCAGCCATCCTATCCACCGCATCGGAACCCTTTGTGTGTTTTGTTGGGGCATACAATTGCAATAGATCAAAACAGGTCCAGGGTCTCCATTATTGAATTTTTGCAAAATAGTTAACAAGAAACACCCTTTCAATGAAACTCACATAAGCTAAATGTACGAAAATAGAGTAGTACACATCTTAAGCCCCCTCCAAAGAAGCATTACTATCAAAAAAACCAAACTTGGATATTCGTTTTCCTCAAGATCAATATCTCGTTATATCTAATTATTACGCACAATTGACTTCTTGGACGACGAGTTTGTGCGAGAAGATGATCTTGAGAGAGCAATAAATGACGACGACGAAATTGCTGATTTTGCGTTGCCCTCCGCCAACTTCACGGTTTGGGTCATTGCTCGTGAGCCTGGGCAAGATATGTCATGTTGTTTCTATTTTATCGCAAGATATGCTCCTTCCAAATTCAATAGTAATGAAATTTGGATATAATATTTTGAACAATTGAAAGAAAAAGTAGAAAAAGTAGAAACTACAGCTCTGAATAACCTAGGTATTTTACATTATTCCTTTTCTTCATCACAACCACGTGAGTTTTTCCCCACCTTTAGCAGCTGGGATTTGAACAGCGAGCGTCGAGACTAATAGGATGCATATTGCTGTTATGTTTTTGTTCCCACTCATGTTGACTAGCCAAGAAGCTTTCATTATTCCTCAACTGAGCCTGAGCGAAAGAGTTCTATCAATCGGGGTTACACATAAAGTTCCAGGCTTTTCTATCTCACACCATGTGAAAGACTACAGTCTCTAGAACAATTTATTCACTAGAATGACATCGATATTCAATTTCGGCTTAACCTTGTTTTCTGAATCGAATGCTTTTACCTGTGGAGGGGGTCGATCCCTACGATTTGAATTCACTTCAAATTTTCGTACTTCTCGTGAGCCGAGAAAGAAAAAAGCCGAAAAATAATAAAAACAACAAAATAATACCTCAGATTATCAAATAATTCCGAAGAAAATTTGGGTTGAATATATGTCGCATCTATAAACTGACAGACATTTTAGGTCTTAGGTGGTTGAAGGATGAATGATATCAGCGACACACCTTTCAGAACAGGGCAACAAGGGAGAAGGCTCGAAGGGGGAGGGGAGAAAAGGAAAGAGCTATTACTCGTCGCATTGGAGCAGTGATCCATCCGATTATTGCGAGTTCCAAAACTCTGCTCTTGTAGAAATAAAGTTTTCGAATCGCCACAATAATGGTAGCAAAGCGTTCTGCGCAGGATGCATACGGAGCGACACAGAGCCAGACTAGCGGGGAAGATGGAACCCGGCCAGCAAAGATTAGGAGGAAGATCACACAAGATCCTAGTAATCACTCCTTTGGGGATCGGGCTGCGGTAAATACTACTAGTTCATTTGTTCAAGTCTTTTTAGTGACGGTTATGTTGCATCAGAGCTCGACCGCAGACAGAGAACACTCATTTAAGAACAAGGACTTTAGCACGGTTA
Organism: Bigelowiella natans CCMP2755; assembly: GCA_000320545.1. Taxonomy (NCBI): domain Eukaryota; phylum Cercozoa; class Chlorarachniophyceae; genus Bigelowiella; species Bigelowiella natans. Next base: position 54,119 of record ADNK01003223.1, on the reverse strand, counting down.
TCCGAAAGAAAGGAAAGGTAATCTTTCGTTTATTATAGTATCAAGAAGGTTATTCATTTATTAAATTATATTTCTCTAAGTGAGGGGTTTTAACCCGAGATGAATGAGTTGGCTAATTTTTTCACGGCAGGGTGGAGGTAGAAATTGGAAAAACCTGCGGCAGACGATTGCATTAGAACACTACTCTAAAATCCCGTCCAAGATTCCAACATGTAGTGGCCACACTAATTTGATTACATAACACTTGAGTAGAAATGTAACATTGAATTCGTTCCATCAGACGCCAGTATCCAAGTCGGCCCATCCATTCTTCCTCCGAAAAAGTATTGTGATATTACAGGATTTGAGGTACATCATATGCATAACGTTGTACAAGATGGTGAAATCGCCTTTCTCCCCCAATTAGGCGAAGTATCGTGAACCACGTACCAGATTAAGATATTCATCAGCGAGTCTATATCAAATGGTCAAGAACATGCCATCAACCCTTAAAGAGAAATACCTGAAGATTCGGGGTGCCAATACGAAACTGTAGCGTGTTGATGCATGGATTTGCAAGCGTTGCGATTTCTTCCTCTTAAAATTTTGTAGTCAATCACATGTGAAAGGATGCATGCACAATGTGCCGCGTATTGTGCTGCAGCAAACCTTGAAGGAAACAGAAACAAACAAGCGGAAAATGGCACCTTTGTAAGCTTGCATTTGCTAATTGTGCTGTGAAAATTCGCATTATAAGAGTTGTTGCACCTCGGTTTGTGTGCATTGCTGGCGGCGTCACAGGTTGCGCTGCTAGACTGGTACATGGCTTGCTGTGTTTGTTCACCGCGAACGCACTGTAGGCTAGTAGGCGCACAGTGCAAAGGCAGAACAGGTGCTGTCTAGTGCTCTAGTGCTAGCAGCGTGGAGCTAGCTAGAGCTTGACGAGGGTGCGATGCACGCTGCGAGCTCTGGCGGAGCTTCTGAAGCTGTCAAATGGCTTTCACGCATGGAACACACCTGATGTCGACATGTCAGCTCTGTCACGTGTTGTTGGCTGGCATGTCAGCATGTGCACTGGGGCTGGCTAGCTGGCGTGCCCAGGTGCCGAATGGAAACTTTTGCTTTGATGAATTCAATTTTGCAACCTTCATTTCAATTGACAGCTGGTGCAACAGTGTTCGTTCAAACAGACTGCTAGACTGGTTCATCATGATTCGCACGTCTGTTGAAGAACTCCATCACCACCTTCCTCGGAATTGCTTCGTCAATTCTGGAGTTTGTCACACATTGTTCACTGACTGCACTGGTGCATTCGTTCCTTCAAGAACCAGTCGAAACGTCTAGATGCGTGTCCCCCGCCCCACAATCGAAGTTCAATGTTCTGGGTGTCATTGTTCTTGAAAAGCCAGCTAGCCACGTTGAACGAACGAATTGTCAGTTGAACGAGCACCAAACAGCAGAGCAAGTGAACGTTCGACATTCCAACAAGGTGCGCTGCTCTGTCCTCTCACTGCACCATTGGAAACACTTCGTTCATGTTCTCATTCATTGATTGGCACTTGTGGACTTCTGACGATCCTCTCAATCAACTGCAGCAAACAGAAACACTTCGGGTCTTGAACCTTGAGTCCTTTCGCAGTGGCCTGAGAATCGATTGATCTCCCGAGAGTCTCGAAAAGGTCAAGTAAAATGAAGCCGCGAGGGCACCATGCAACCCCAATGTAAATCTGAATTAGTTCAATTGACGCATTCAAACAATGTGAGGTAATTTTGCCTTGTAGGTGCAATCCCAGAATTTCAACACAGGAATCCCACGCATACTTCGATTGTATCAAACCCACTACATTTTAATGTAAATTAGTCATATTTTTTATGTCGTTACTTGATAATCCAAGCGAATCCAGGTCGCACCGTGTGTTCACAGAGGGCTAGATCAGAGGGTGGGGCTGGTTCGAACCACACCAAGTACGTAGAACCCCGGCCTTCTTCCACCCCTGCTCGTAGCATGATTCTTGTGGTTTCGATTGTTGTGTTTTTATAAATCATGCTTTATTTAATTCTAACTGATTTGAATTTTAGAAATTGCGCAAAATGACCCATTACGTCGATAATCGTACCGTAAAAAGTAAACTAATAAACTTATCAGGCTGCGCGAATCGAAGAGACAATCTCAGTGAAGAGATACAGAAGCGGGAAGTAGAGCATATCGCAGATCATTGAAAGTTTCTTCTCGAAGGGAGAAGAACCAGTTTTTTTTCGACGCGAATAACATTCCAGATTGACTTACAAGCGCTGAGCTATGGCCAAGCGAATCGACCCGTATTGGCTTGTTGCATTCCCGCAGGAGCACAAGGGAAATCAAAGGATTGGGTTGCAGAAGTTGATGGACGCATTGCGAGGGTAATGAGGCATTGAAATAGCTTGTGGTGAACTGTCAGTTGCTTCATATGTCCAATGCCACTTCTCTCTCTCTTTATGCTTGCATCATCGTGTGGTTCTTTAAGTTTTGATTATGAATCAAGGTACGCTAAAGTGACAAAGTTTGAGGTTCCAGGCAACCTGAAGATCGGCACCCTAGACTCCTTGATGTCGCTCACAGAATCTCTTTCGAAGGTGGATTCGCTCATTGCACTCACACTCGGAAAGGTAGCCAAAACATTGGAGGAGCTTCTTGGAAAGGCTACGGAGCTTGGTGTCGAGAATATGACAAAGACCCGATATGTTGAAAGTTTTCAGTGGTCTTTCGTCAAATTCAAGACCTCATCCTCACTTCAAGAAATCACGGAAGGCATCGAAACGGTACTTTTTATAGCCGCTATTCGGACACTTTCCTTGTCCCTGTCTTTCGTTGTGTCTTCTACTTGTGTGCACTGAGTAGACGCTCCAATTCGAATCAGCGACAGTATGCAAAACGAACATGACAATCAATAATAAAATTGTCAGAGCTGGTCTTAACTTACATTTTTCACGATTAGGATGTGAAAAAGTACGAAGCAGACATCAAGGGTCGTGTGAGCACATTGAATGAAGTAACTCAGACGTTGGATGGTATCGAAAGAACCGATAACGGTACTCTCCTAGTCCGACCGCTGGCACCCATCATTAAGAAGGTTGAGCTGTACCCTTCTCCTTCATTAGAAGTCATCTTCGTTGTCGTGAGCCAAAAAAAGAAGGAGAGTTTCCTGGAAACTTATGAAACTATGGAGGTTGGATATAAGAAACGAAGGGAGCAGAAGAAGCTTGAGGAAGGGCGGATCAAGCTTGATTCGGTAAAAAGTTATCACACTCACGATGTCACCTTCATTGTGATGATGAAGAGAATGGGGTGATAAGAAGATGGTGCCGGTCACCTGAACACCTTTTTTTATTTCTACTTCTACAATCATGTACGTTGTAGTACAATATGATATATCATATGAACGCAACAATGAACTTAACAATGAATATGGGAGTGTGCTGAGATAGTTATGAGATGCAGTGATGTTGTACCGAATTGCTTGCTTGCCACTTGTTTCCTTCACACTATTACATTCTCTTCAGTGTGTCCCTTTTCACATCAAAAAGGATCGTAAATATATTCGACAAGAATAAATCTTTTTATCTGCATAGACATCTTAATACTGCAATCCGTTCTAACACTGTTATTTTCTTCGTTTCTGGCTTTCTCATATTAGGAGCGCGTGGAAGTTGAGAAGGGAGTACCATCGCTAATTTCTCAAGCATCAGACCCAGAAAAGCGTGGGGTGATGTTACAAGGCGGTGCTGTATACAAGCACGTGGCAGATCTTATGCGAAAATCTCGAACCTTAACCAAAGCCATACAGGACGGTAGATTCTCTGTTGGTAAGAGCAAAGGCGACGATGAGAAACATGTAGTAGGACGGACGGAGGCGGTCACGAAATTAAAGAGCAATGTGGATCAGCTCAAGCCGCTGCTTATTGATGCGATTGATGCAAAGCTCAGCCCATATGAGTCGCAGGCGCCAAACACATGTATTTATACTATATTTTCTTCAATTTTTTACCTTATTCCATTATTTAAGAACTTCATATGCGGTTGCATGTGATGAATATCAGGGTGGGAATGAGGAAGATGACCTTTCGACCCAAAATTTTGTTTGGTCACGTGCTTCTATCTCTATTTATTATATTCCGCCGATATTTTCCCTTTCTTGTTACTTGTAAACCATGAGTTTGATTCTTGTATTGTTACTGACACTATCTAGCTGGGGCAAAGCGTGCAGTCGTTGACGCAGTTCTCACAGCCGAAGAATTTGAAATCAAATCGGAGAGAATTAATGCCTGTCGTAAGATGGTGATGAAGGTAATAGTAGTAGTCGAATATTGAATTTGTCACTGTCTGTTAAATCAATACTGATAAATTTCAGAGTAGTAGCTTTACTACTCAATATCACTTTAAGATATTTTTTAGCCTTTTGGATGTTTGCCATCATGTGACAACCATCTTTGTACATTATTAGGAATACCAGGCGGCGCAGGCCAAGATCGAGAAGCATAACCGTGAGTTGCAGCGCACACAGGAAAAGAAAAAGATAGATGAGCCACCGTATATCGTCCCAGGATCCGCAAATCTGATCAAGGAGGATGATGAATACTCACTCTTCTCGATGGTTGTGAAATATACAACAATATATTACATTGATGATTCTTTAGATAGATAGTAATGGGGAGAAACTAGTGTCGATTACTTGATGATACAGAGTAGTGCCAAATAGTGCTGATAACCTGCTGCTGCTGCTCCTGCATCATCACCATTCTCGAATACCAGCCTGCAGTGATTGTATGTAAAAGCATACTAGCATATGTACTCAAGCTGAAGATGGATAATAATCATGGTGATGATGAGGAGGAAGACTATGATATGTTCTCCTGTCGGCATCTTAAGATCATAATGATGTTTCGTAGTTACTCGTTACAATCGTTATCAATCATCATCTCACCACCACCAGGTGATTATGAGGAAATTCAAGGATGAAGTGTTAAAGTTGTGTCGTGAGAAGCGTCTAACCGTGCGAGCCTACAAGTACGATGCTGAAGGGGAGAAAAAGCATCACAAGAAAAAGCAGCAGCTCATCGCGGAGAAGAAAAAGAGCTTTGTAAGCACAATATTAGGGCAGGGCAGGCATGGCATTCGTGAGAGAGGGGATTGGAGACGCACAACTATTGCCACTCCTCCATGATGATGTTGTTTCGCGATCCTTATCTTCTTCTTTATCATCATCATCATCATCATCATCATCATCATCTTTTTCCTTGTTGACTGCGATGGTTTGAGGTTGATCTACTACTAACAATTGCCCTCCTATGCGTGTTTTCTACGTTTGTTGTTGTTGTTGTTGTTGTTGTTGTTGTTGTGTTACGTCACGACGCTCTATTATTCGTCCGTTACGTCCTCCATGCTACATGTATCACAGAATCACGCCCAACTGAAATGCCGGCACCTTTATCCTGAAATATTCGTGGGTTGGATGCACGTCAAAGCTGTCCGTTGTTTCGCCGAGTCAATCCTACGATTTGGTCTCCCGAAGAGGAATGAGGACTTCAAAATGATTTTCCCAAATCACATCCAGGCAGCGCTTGTTCAGGTGACTTCTGGTCGAGAAGATCACGTGCGAAAAATCATGGCGAAACTCTACTCAGGCCTTGCTTCAGAGGAGGTCAGTCAGATGGCAGATACTATTCCTATTATTGAGTATTTGAGTGTGGCATGAAATTGGGAGTTTTACTTTGAAAGTAGTAGTAGTACACAATTCTGCAGTTAATACCGACTGTAAAATAATATAGCACATAATAATACAGTCTCTCCCCATTAAATACAAGCAACAATTATGACAGGCAGCATTGACAACAATAACAACGTTGTGCACGCCAAGTACACACGGCATGCTGCGACGTCTTTTGATTTTGTTGTTTTTCTTTCTTTCGCAGGTGACCAGGCAACTTGATGCAAGCGAAACTGATTACAGCGGCTTTGGTGCTGACTTCTATCCTTACGTCTACCTACCAATTGATTTAAATCACTCGTAATTAAGCAAGAAAAATCGACTAGTAAAATAGAACGATATGTGAAGGATGATGACTTTCAGTGGGTAGTGGAAAGCAGGGAGAAAAGAGTAGTTCCGGAGTTTGTATGGGGTATAGCAAATGCAGAAAGAATATGCAGAAAAACAGGAGGTTGACACTGTTTTATGTGGCATACTTATTACTTGGAGTTCTAATTGCAGTTTACATGTACACATGCAACTACTTCATTTCCTCCTAGCCATGTGGGAATCAACAGGTAATAGCGCAACCCAGCATATTGCAGCGAGCATGGTCCGTTTGCTCGCGCTAAGCAAATGTTTGGATAGCTAGATAGATGTGGATGCATGTGCGTACGATTAATTATATTGACGCTACGACGCGCACGCATGATGATGTCTAAAGATCCAAAGATGCGGACTGGTGACCACATGTACATCTTAAAAGTATATACAACTTTGCATGCCTAAATGCCTTACGATTGCCGTTGATGCAATCGCATTTTCACGACCTTGTTAGCATTTCACCGCTCCAATCTGAGCGTGGCATGTGCACAGCAGAAATACCGTTTGCACCCAGTAGACATGTGTGAGATTGCTCGCTAGTTCGGTGCGCATACGACGCCGGCCGGTGAATGCAAATGCCAAACAATGTGCCATTTTGGTGCGCGCGCGCTTCATTGTTGTTACCATGCGTTGCTCAGTGCTCGATTGCATGTCGTTTGACGTCACATTCACCGCACTGCTACTAGACTGATGCATTCTTCTCAAGCTCGCTCGTCAAAGCGCATGCACGCACAGCTAGATAGCATGTCTAGATCAATGTGCACACGCACACACACACACACACACACACACACTAGACACAGATGCACATGTACATGCATGTGTATTCTACACACTCCATGATTACCGGCTCGCCAGCCCGATCGAGCACACACAAATTCGAACGCATGTCATGTCTGTACGTCTACCGCAATTAATGAGCCTACTACCACCAAAAGATGAAAACTCATACATGACGATGTTATTCACACACAACTGTACGCCGAGTACAAAGAAAAGCAAATCACCACCCTTTTCCAGTTCTGTCGCCAAACAAGGATTTTAATGGTGACAACTCTATACTGTATACCGTCAAAGATCAAAAATGATATGGATCTTCCATGAGTTTCTCTTGCATGTCCTAAAAATTGCACAACAAGATATTGTATATCTTATTCTTCTCGGTTCTCCATGATAGAAATGCACAGACGTTAATAAAGATTACAACAGTCATCGTACTAGCTGTCACATACCTGGCCAACGTAACGATATTCCAAAAAGCTCATTTCGAAGTTGCCGTTACCTTGAGACATCGCTCTCAGAGCAGTGGCATATCCAACCATTTCTGCGAGCGGAATCTGTGCAGCGGGTATAATATTAGCAAGGTGTTGATCAAGAACGTAGATAAAATTCTAGGGAGAGAGAGACCAGAAACAAAGCTGACACATTGATACAAATCATTCGTATCAAGGACAAATAAGAGAGGCTCGCCAGGGATCAGAGGCATTAACCCCTGATTGTTCGTCTGCATATCATCATGTGCTACTTTTTGATAAATCAGGACTGGGTTGTTTGCCGGACAATTACTACCTCAGCATGAATCAGGGAGGCGGCAGCACCACCAGCCTGTTGGTTCTCAAGCTGTGTGACTTCTACAATCTATTTCACATACACAACACATCTGTCATTATTTTGTTCAAATGGACCTCGTGCGTGAGCATGCAGCGCAACACACGGGAAACAAACTATAATGGAGGTGATGATGCAACGCATAGCTGTTCTTGACAAAAGAAAATTTACTACTACTACTACTACTACTACTACTACTATAACTACAACTACTATTACACAGGTGTATATGGATGATGGTGGGAATTGGTGAATCTTGCCTGTCCACGTCGGTTTGATGTAACATCCGACAGGATTGATCCCATGTAGTCATTCGGAACACGGATAGTAACCTGCCAATCATGATGATAATGATAATATCAAAAATAATGATAATAATAATAGGCTTGTAAAGCTGATGTTTCTGATAGTGACGAATAACTTGTTTTTGTGATAGCCAACTTTTTCAATAAGTCACTAAAATTACAATATAACACTTCTTCTTCTTCTTCTTCTTCTTCTTCTTCTTCTTCTTCTTCCACCTGTCGTTACCTTGACAATAGGTTCAAGTATTTGACTGCAACTGTCTTCGGTACAGCCCTGTATTGCCTACTCGCATCACACAGCCGTAACACCAAAAGATACCAGATGTAACGAAGAAGGACAGCAGTCGGAAGGACAAGGAGAGGACGAATGGAAAAGGGAGAATAGAAGGAGAGAGAGAGAGAGAGAGAGAGAGAGAGAGAGCTTATGATGTGAATCTAAATAGCATTATTCTAGGAAGAAAGATTCTTGATATTCAAGATCAAAAGGCTTGTAGCTTCATTCGTCCACACACACACACACACACACACACACACACATAGACAGCGCTACTAGTACATGCTGATGATGAATGTCATTTATATATGTGAAATGCCCTTCCTCGGACCTGGGTAGTACACTGCCCAGCTGCCGCGTTGCAAGTCACTGCCTGTGCAGCATTTAACGGTTGAGCATTCAGGATTATATACTTATTGACTCTCTTCAATGAACGTGTGCTCACTCAATCCGCCACATCTTATATTACATATTACTCCCAGTCTCTTTCCTGCCGTTTCTAGCTTGATAAACGGTCAACGAACCAAGAGATTCCTCCTCCCAACAAGAAACAAAGAACAACAACAACCTGAGTAGAGCTGGTAACATCCAGACTATCGATGGAAACTTCAACTGCTACTAACGGATATCTAATAACAAGCATTCTTTTCAATTGGGCAAATTGATTGTTTTTGGATGTTTTGTAGTGTTAACAATTATTCGATGATCTGTAACTTAGTAAGCAAGGAGAAGAACAATCAAAACAGACACATCAAACAGAGAAGCTACTACGCTGCTGTTATTGTTGTTGTTGTTGTTGTTGTTGTTGTTGTTGTTGCTGTTGTTGTTGTTGTTACCCTAGTGAAGGCCCACAACTTAAAGCGTTCCGAACTCCATCTTCTATTTCTTCCAGGAACACTATATCAATATATATATATATATATATATATATATATATATATAAATGCATGAGCCAACACATATTTATAGGTATGATATATGTCAATTGATATATGAAGAATTAGTTGAATCAACGTGCTGCTTTGTTGTTGTTGTTGTTGTTCGTTCGAGCACGTTCATGCTGCTCTCGCTAAAAGTTTCTCCTACCTTGAGCCATTTTCTGGCCAAGCTTTCTCTCTAAATCGCTCTCTATTGATGCATTTATGTTGACTGCAACGCTGATAATTGATAGGTATTCGTTCAGAATCGTCACAGTTATAAGATCGTCGCATTGTGGATTATGCTTGGGATGTAATTATCTACATACAATCATGCATGCATACATTGGTGTGTGTGTGTGTGTGTGTGTGTGTGTGTGTGCTGAGCTATATAGTAGTCTCCGGAGCAGGGAAGAATGCTCTTGTTTTGCATATCATATCATATCATATCATCATCATCACAAAGGAGATAAACACACAACCTTATGTCGTGCATGCATATACATATACGGGTAGGTAGAGGTAGGTAGGTATTATTGCACAATAAAAAATATAATTACTACTTTTGGGATGATTCCATGCTCGTCGGGACAACAGCCTCATTTATCATGGGTGAAATCGTCAATGATATTGCCGCCTGCGACTTTCCTATCAAGATAACGCCAGGAAAAGAGCAGTTACGAGTCAATTCGAATGATACTAGTTTTGCCCTTGACTACCTTGCTTGAGAGTATGCTCTAGCTCTACACTATTTGCAACCTTAGGAATAATACCGATAATATCACGTGATGATAATGATGATAATGATGATGCTGATGATTCCTGGTATGATCGTTGCGGTGTTGTTAATACTGTAGCCAATCACCTGCTGCATGAGTGTTTCTCGATATGCGACTCGCATTCTTCCGAGCCTTGCACCCACCCCAAAATCTTTGATAAGCCTAGATTTAACGCATTAGCACAACAAAAAAATGATGAGAATGATGATGATGATGGCAGCAATGAGCAGCGGTGCTAAGGAATACCGTATTTTTTCTCTCTAATTCATTGTCAACAACATCGTGCTACAATCCTCACAATCGGGGTTTTATGATGTTTGCTAAGAAAGTAGTAGTAGTAGTAGTGGTAGTAGTAGTAGCTTTTACTAGCAAGCTAAGAAGCGGCACTTATTTGCCAAAACATTAGAAGAGTGTGTACACGTACACGCACACACACACAAACCCACAAATACATACACACATCTAGATTATTTATTGATAATTCGTTACATAAGATCATGATATATACACACGCATCTTGCTAAAACCCACCTTTGATGCACGACTTCGAGGTGCAGCTCTCCCATACCCTAATGTTCATATATGGAAGAAGAAGTCGGCAATAGTTTGGTATATGCTGCAACCTCTGCACATGTACACGTTTGTTTTGTACATGCAAATGATGATAATGATGATATTGATGATGATGATTATCATGATTATCATGATAGTGAAAAGTGTGTGAAAAAGGTGGTGTACGATAGTGGCAGAAGGATTACTACTTTAAGCAGCGTTTGTCCAGTTTCACTGTCTTCTTCCAAGAACAAGGAAGGATCTTCCAACATCTAAACAACACAATAAATTTAGACGTCACAACAACACAGCAACACGAATACACACATGAGATATATATATATATATATATATATATATATATCTGCATGGCTGCCTTAGTCATTATTGATGATCCCACCATTTGTTTCAACGCTTCTTCGAGCTTCTTCTCCTCCGATGCACTGTCTGCCTCAATAGAGCAGTAAAATACCTACATTTGTGTATGGGAGGAGGAGGAGGAGGAGGAGGAGGAGGAGGAGGAGGGGGGGGGCAAGGAGGATCAACCTGATTGTCACATATTCCTTATTCCTACACCGTAATCATCGTCACCATCGTCTCATTATCATCATCATCATCATCATCATCATCATCATCACCAGCATTTATTGATCTTGACAACTTACTACTACTACTACTACTACTACTACTACTACCGGAGGCATAAACTTGCTGTGAGGTATCCATGAAACAGAGAATGATGGTAGAGATGAGCCCTTCCTTCGTCCTGATATGCATACATGTGTGTGTATATAATATATATATATATATATATATATATATATATATAATATTGATTAGGCTGCGGGTGGAACACCTCCTCCTCCTCCTCCTTTCTCCGGTATTGTAAAGCGTGTATCCGGTACGAACATTCCTGATTTTGGAGTATATATATTATTTGTGTGTGTGTGTGTGTGTGCGCGCGCGTGCGTGTATGTTTATCACTATATATAATGTCTGTTGGCCAAAGCTAAATCACCGAAGACCGACGAGGGCACCAATATCACCAGCGGCCAACTCCTTTAGCTCAGTCACATCCTTTTTTCATACAAAGTATAT